>ML328643.1:0-19014 GCA_005239505.1 Nicotiana paniculata
CAGCGATATAGCGCTTGGGCTGTAGGAGCCCCTCCAGAGTCTGTACACCCCCAGTGAGCGCAGTCGACTATTAGATGGATCGGGTTGCACGCTGCAGCGGATATTATATGGATCGGGATGCACGCCACAACAATTATATATATATATGGTACCTGTTGAGTAAGAGTGCTGAGTGTGAGCATTGGCTTATGATAGTAGAGTCACGAGTGACTGAGAGGCTTGCCCGAGAGGCTTTATTTGCGAGCGATATTGTGCCCGAGGGGCTGATATTTTATGAAACTACTACTTTCACTTTTCTTTACACTGAGCCTCTAATGAAAATGTTGAGCAAATATTTTACACGAGATTTTAAATGGCAACTTGCAATTTTTATGAATATATTTGAAATGTCGATTCCTAACCGTATGTATTTATTCTACTGTTGCTCATTAAATGATTTTGAATGCTCGTCACTGCACTCAAGTCTTTAGTTATAATTGTTACTTACTGAGTTGGCGTACTCACGTTACTCCCTGCACCTTGTGTGCAGATTCAGGTACTGTGTCTGAGCGCTAGCTGATTCACTCTCTCTTTGGAGTTTATTCGGGAATTTTGAGGTAGTTGTTCGGCGTCCGCAACATTCCCTTTACCCTTACTATTCTGTCACTTTATCTATATCCAGACTTGGTTGTAGTAATGAAATAGTATCACATTGTATCAGCTCTTAGATGCTCATGACTGTTGACTCCAGGTGTTGGGGATGTGTTTAGACATTTTGGCTATTTTTATTGTTTTGAAATGCTTGAAAGCGAAATTTTAATGAAGTATCAGATAACTTATGTATTTAATGGATATCACTTATCTTAAATCTCGGTAAATTGGCTAGCCTAGTATCATGATAGGCACCATTACGGCCAGTTTAGGTTTGGGGTCATGACAGGGAATGTTGCAGGTCCATTTGTATGTGATGATTGGGTGAATGTGAGAAACGTGATAAAGTTTCTTGAAAGATTTCACGAGCTCACTGAAAAAGTTTCAGGTTCACGTTATGTCACTTCTAATTGTCATCTTGAGGATATATGTGAGCTTGATAGTCATTTGAAAGCTTGTTTAGCTAGTGATGATACTAATTTGAATAAGATGGCAGGGAAGATGAAAGAAAAATTTAAAAAATATTGGGATGAACCAGAAAAGATGAACAAAATGATATTCATTGCTTCTGTATTAGATCCTCTTAACAAAATAGAGTACGTTGGTTTTGCACTTGAGGAAATGTTCGGGGAGGGACCAGGGAAGAAATTAACTGCCGAAGTGGCTGCTTATTTCAATTCTTTGTTTGGGGAATATCAAAAAAAATATTTCAAAGGATGTTATCTTCAATCATCCCATCTAAATCTACTTCATCTGATGACACATCTGGGTCATCTAGTCGGAATGTAAGAACAAAATCTGTGAGAACAAAGCAATTGTTGAAAAGGCAAAAGGAAGCTCCGGAAATGTAGGTGCTAAATCAGAGTTGGAAAGATATATTGGTGAAAGACACAAGCCATTGTATGATGATTATGATGACTTTAAGATCTTAGATTGGTGGAAAATTAATGCGTCTCGATTTCCTATTCTATCTAATCTAGCTCGTGATGTATTAGCCATTGCAATTTCAAGTGTTGCATCGGAACGTGCATTTAGCACCGGTGGCCGCATTCTTGATTCATTTAGGAGTTCATTGACTCCTCGGTTGGTACAAAGTCTTGTTTGTGTTCAAGATTGATTTAGATGTGAGGGTACTACTATTTTAATGTTGAAGAAGATTTGGAGTTTCTTGAGCAAATTGAAATTGGTAAGATTTTGCGTTAAATGAGTGTTTTGGTGAAAATTAGTTTACTTTGTAAGTTTAAATGACACACTTTATCAAATTATATTTAGATATCGCAATGAGAAAAACATAAACTTGCATTGTTGAAAGAGAACTAGCATTGTTGATGCGTAGTTTGAACAAGTGGTAAGTTAAAAGATTTGCTTGTTTTATGATATTCTTTTGTTATTTATAAACTAAATTTTTTTGTTAACTTGTTATCTTTTTTTTTTTTTTTGTAGGTTCAACTATGCTTCGTGGTCCTAAAGCTAGATAGCCTATTTGGGAACATTTTGAGCTAGTTGAAGTAAATGAAGAAGCACGCAAAGCAAAATGTCTTCATTGTGGTCGAGTTTATAATTGCCGTCCAAAGTATCATGGCACTTATGGCTTAGTGAATCATATTGAGAAGTGTCTCATGCCTCGTCCAGTGATTCGTATTTAAGACTTTAAGTATCATTTTCTAGACTTACTTTGTGGCTTGTGGGTTATGAATAGTTTGCCACTGTTTTGTTGTTTGGTGATGGTATTTCTAGACTCGTTTTGGACTTTGGTAGCTGCTAAATTTGCCACTATGTTAAGCTGTTTTGGACTAGTTTGCCACTACTGAAATGTGCGGTATTTAGTCTGTGTGCTTGCTCTCTATACTATATGGTTGAACTTTAATGTTAGTCTGTGTGCTACTATGCTAGTTCTCCATATAAATTTTCTTCTAAACTTCCTGTTAAAGACTCATCTTTGTACATCTGGGGCTGTCTTTGCCACTGTGCTGGTCGAACAACAAGTGAGCAATTTGAGAATTTACCATTGTGTTGACCGAACAACAAGTCAGCAATTTGAGAATTTGTTTGGCTGGCCGAACAATAAATACTTGTTGTTTCTATAACCGTTTAAAACCGAAAAAATAAATTGCAAATAACCGAACCGAACCGAACTTTGAAAAAACAGTACCGAACCGTAAATACTTTGGTTTAGTTTGGTTATTAATATTACAAAACCGAAGAATTTGCTGGGCTGGCCGAACAGTAAATACTTGTTGTTTCTACAACCGTTTAAAACCGAAAAAATAAATTGTAAATAACCGAACCGAACTTTGGAAAAACAGTACCGAACCGTAAATACTTTGGTTTGATTTGGTTATTAATATTACAAAACCGGATCGTACTTTAATAATAACTGAATGAACCGACCGATGCCCACCCCTAACTGGAAGTACATGAATAAAATATATGCATTGCTATTAATAGATTGGGCCTTGAATATGGGCTTTCTTTAAGATACAACCTTAGGACCACCGTTCTTGTTTTTGGGCTTTTTTCACTTTTAGTCCGCGCCCAGAGCTATTAAAATTTGGTAGCCAAAACATATATAAAATTATATGTACAAAACATATATATATATATATATATATATATATATATATATATATATATATATATATATNGTGTGTATATATATATATATATACACAAAAAAAAAAAATATCCTTTCCGCTATTATTTTGCGAGCGGCAATACATCGTCATTTTCCTAAAAAACTTTGGAATTTACCTATGAAAAAAAAAAGTTCTTTGGGACCTTTCATAAATAGCTGGAAGTATTCATTGTTTACATTAATCAGTCGGTATATATAGATTATACGCGATTATATACATATATTATATATCTACTTACTATTTTTAGTTAGAAGCGGTTCGGTAGACAAATATTTAGGTTATTTCTTCGAGTTTTTTTTATAGGTGAGCTCTCCTCTCACTTAGTTCATTCTATGTATTATCGGGACTAACTTGAGTAATTAAAGCAACCCCGAAGAGTTTTCAAACCCATACGAGGGTAGATGAAATATTTGGAACATGATAGCAGTTACTAGGGCACCAATGGAAGTGAATTGACATGACAATAATAACAATAACAATAATAATTATCATTGAGCGCATTTCCGTAAATGGAATTTGGGAAGGATAAGATACACGCAGCTTTACTTTTATTTTGGAAGGACAAAGAGACTATTTCCTGATAGATCATCTGCAATTAACATAGTATAATAATAAGTGAATGTCAAAATAATAAGTAACTTTTGAGTTTCCATAAAGATTATATGGACCTTAGAATAAGAATCGTAGGAATCACACAAATTTTTAGCTGAAAGAGATATGTGCTAATTAACAATCAACTTAGATAAGGATGGCAAGCGGTGGGGAGGGGGGCGAGTTTTGGAGTCCATTACTCAAATAGTCACTTAACTATCTCAAATTATCTCCTAAAGTCACTTTTTTCATTTGTAACAATAAAGTCATTGAACTATGCTTTTTGCACTCAGAAGGTCACTCAACTAGATTTTTTAAATTTTGGAGTGTCAAATACCTATTTTACCCTCTAAATTATAAATATTTATCCTCTTTTTAAATTTTTCAAATTTTGAAGTGTCAAAATTTTACCCTCTATTCTTGAAAATTATGCTCAATTATATTATATATATATTCCATGCACGACTTAATATAGTATATTTTACCCTATATAGATAGTCCCCCTGCTTTTCGGTGACATAACTTTATGTCATCGGAAATTTGGTAGAAACATAATAATATAATTGAGCATAACTTTCAAGAATATATAATGTATATTATAAAAATACTTTTATTTAAATAATTATTTTTATATTAAATGCATGGAATATATATTTTACAACCTTTATTTCTTTCATTCTGAATTGTGTAAATGAATTTTTGAATTGTTTTTGTTAATACTAAAACGTTTTAAAAAAATAAAAGAAGATAAATGTTTATAATTTAAAGGGTAAAATCGGTATTTGGCAATCCAAAATTTGAAAAATGTAGTTGAGTTGAAATAGGCATAGTTCAGTGACTTTATTGTTACAAACAAAAGAAAAGTGACTTAAAAAGATAATTTGGGATAGTTGAGTGACCATTTGAGTAATTGACTCGCGGGTTTTGTCTTGACCCACAAAATTTAAACACATCCCGCCTAGCATAGTATTTGCACCCGCGTCCACCCGCCCCCGCACCCACACCCACGTCGACCCACCCTGCGCCGCTTAATTTTTCTCTCTTTTATTTTGTTATCTTTATGAAATAATTACAAGAAAATATACATGGCTTCACATCATAACAAAAAATGGCCCATGTTTTTAAGTTTTACCCTACCTAGCTCATATTGTACTTATTTTGAAAGCACTGGAAAATTCAAAATATGTTTTCTTACAACCATTGCTTCTAAAAGATCTGGAGTTTAATATGTGTTCTCATAACCATTATTTTCACTCTTTCTTATTCTCACAACTTCTACATATGCTTCAAGGGGCCGTATATTTTCTGTTCTCCCCCTGTGTCACCTGGTTGTAATGTAAGAAAATTAAAAAGTAGAATTCCACCATTGAAGGTCATTCAAAGCTTTGCTTTCGAAAACATAATTTTTTTGAGTTTGTTAGTTGTTTGGATTGGGTATTGTTCCAATTGATTGAAAATATCAAAAGGAGTTCAAGATTTAAATTTGAAGTAATTTGGAGTAGATTTGAGTTAAATTTCAGAAAAAACACAAGCAAGAAGACGGAGTCAATTTTTTGTATAATTTTATATAATCTTGTATAATAGTGTATACGAGTGTATAAACATATCTTATATACTATTATACACTTTTATATACCTTTATGCAAACATCTGTAGACAAACTTCTTCCACGATTTTCAGTTGCAATTCTTGTCCAAAGCCAGTCCAAATCTCCATTAAATGACTTCAAATTTTATATACAATATCCTTATACTATTTCTACCAAGTTTAAATAATACCCACTCCAAAATTCTCACAAAATCAAATTTAAAATTTAAACCCACATATTTAAACTCGTTAAAAATCTAATTTTCAAATTTGGTTTGTTGAACTAATATTAGAGTCACACTTACTGACTTGGAAGTTAACTTAAAAGCTTGAGCAATCTTTTTTTAAAAATTTAAATAGTAATTTTGAGAACCTATTGGAATTGAATGTTGAGTATTATCCTATTGGTTTTGATCTAGTTGGTTATAAATTGAAATATGAGCTATAAAATTAAAAAGTATGAAGCCTAGTTGTTCTTATGTGAAATTTTCCCTTTTTCTTTTAATCTTTTGGGTGGAATTTTTCGTACTTACTATAAAATCTCATACTTGTTAATGATTTTAAAGATTATGTGAGGCTTCAACTAAGAAAAGAATAAATGAGAATTACATCTTGTCTAAACCCGTCACATTGCCCTCCCTAAGCTTAGGTAAGTAGTAACTAAGATAAGTGAAAAGAAGAATAGGATATTAGTGAGAGAAGCTCTGCCCTCTCTTTACTACCTATCATCTCCACTACTCCACTAACTCGTGATCTATGTCCAAGCTACTCATAGAGCCTTCATTAATGGAAGACTCTATACGACCAAAACTCCCTGACCCAAAAACAAACATAAACGGACAAAGTGAAAAGGCAAGTGCACTCTCATATAAGGAAAACTCCTTTCCCAAGATCCACTTAATTTCAACCAAGATCATGGAAAATCAACTCTTCCAATAGCAATGGATTACGATGAAGATATGCTACAGTCCATGGGGCAATCAGAAGCAGAAAAGGAAGAACATGCAGTTACACTGTCACCTGAGGATTTACAACGCATATATGATCCTTGGAAGTTCTCCGTAATTATCAAATTATGTGGTAAGCGTATCCTTCACCAGTACTTGAAAAAAAATACAGGATCTTTGGAAACCTACAGAGTTGTTTCCTTTAATTGATCTAGGAAATGATTTTTTCATAGTAAAATTCACACAAGAATCAAATATGGCTAAAGCTCTTCATCAAAGCCCTTGGTTCATCAATGGTCATTTTCTATGGGTTAAAGGTGGGTTCCAAATTTCGTTGCAACGAGAGAAAAATTAAACATTTCACCAAATTGGATAAGATTACCCCATCTCCCCACTGAATTTTACGATATCAACATTCTGACTAAGATAGGAAACAAGATAGGAAGATTGTTAAAAATTGATGCTTGCACTTCTTCAACCTTAAGGGGAAGGTCTGCGAGGCTTTGCGTCGAAATCCCTCTTGATTATCCTGTTAAGTCTTCCATCACTATAGGAAAACATAAATAACCTATACACTATGAAGGAGAGAACTTCTTATGCATAAATTGTGGCAGGCTAGGTCATACACGCACTAATTATAGCAACTCTCAAAATGCCAATTTGACTAACACTGACTCAACTCATAATGTCATTAATACTAATCCTTCACTGCAAGAAGAAGATGAACAATGAAATATTGTTACATTCACAAAAAGAAAGAATCGACAAAATAGCTACAAAAATCATTATGGAAACACTGCTCCCATTACCAAAGAAGAAACAAAGGATTTGAGAAAGAGAAATAATGATAGTAGAGATATTACAAACATTACTACACAAAACTTAATTACAGAAAAAGTAAATCAAAACATCCACACAAACACTAAAGACAAATTACAACTAGGAAATAAATTTAATATTCTTAATATTAACAAAGACACAAAACAACTCTACTAACAATAGTAGTATCATTAAACCAGCGATATTAACTATGCAAAACTCGGATTGCATGGGAAATTCATGCACACACGTGGCCGCTTCGGAAAAGCCAAAAAACATCCAACAACAAATGGCAATTGAGGAACAAGACAACATCCCTCCCGTCCACAGTTTGGAGAGAAAACCACTACTCTCTCCGGATGAAATCAAGCAAAATCCCTCACTCCATAGGAAAATCATTACCATCCCTATTCCTAACACCCTTATAAAACACACGCAAAGCCAATCGACTCCCATGCAAATTGACAACAAAGCTTCTGAATCTAACTCAAAAGATCTTCCCAATCAATTACTTTTCGAACAACAAAAGCTTATAACTGGCCAAGTTCAACACAATGCCTCGTCTACCTTTACTACTACAAAAAATAATTCATCTTCAAAGAATCCCTCGACAGAATCCTCACTCAATGGAAAACTTACCTCCCAATCCACCACCGAACAACCTCCTAATCTACTCCACAACCCCGATACCCATGAATTTTCAACCACAATCATGGTTGGAAAGGGGCTTGATGGGACAAACAACCTCCTTCAATTTGGAGATAGAGGGACATGAAGTGATCATCATCCTCCAGAATCCAAACTTCCTAGCCCAACTAATAATGGAAGGCATGCAACTTGCCATGAACAATTATGTAAATCAAAGCTGGCTAACCAAAATCCTAAATCCTCTAACTCCAAATGCCTCACCAACCCAATTCAAACAATGCAAGCACATTGGGGTCTACCCCCTCACTTCATCCCAACACACGGGCTACAAGACATACACAATACCCCCTTCTTCCTACCTTAAAATCCTGGGAACCCAATCTTCTTTGCATGGAAACCTCCACAGCAAGTGAACAATCCAGTGAACCCACAGAATCAAGAAATCCCATACCCAATGGAAATCTATCAACCTCCCAACATACAAAACCTACGAAACAACCTACAAGGGGAAATGGAAACAATGGTAAGACCACTAAGAGAATCTCGAGTAGAGTTCAAAAGCCTATATAAGGAGAGGCAAGACAAGAAGTCTATCATCAGCTGCCCAGCGGCATTGTTCAAGTGCTCAATGGACATAAGGCCTCCCCTAAATCCAGCAGTAGGAAAGTATGTAATAGTCCTCAACCCAACTCTGGGAGAAGTACCCCCACTGAGACTGGAGGAGAATCAGGGACAACACCCCTCACCACCCTTTCTCATGAGTCGCCCAATTAACTTCATACTATGGAACGTAAGGGGGGAAAATAATGCCATGTTTCGTAGGAATTTCAGGGATATCATAGACACTCATCGTCCTTGCTTAGTTGCCCTACTAGAGACTCGTATGCATGCACATGCACCAATCCAACAACAGTTCAATTTTTCTGACCTAGTTGAGGTACCAGCTGAAGTAAGATCGGGAGAGGTAGCCATAATGTGGATGGAGGACATGATTTCAGTTGAGGAAGTAACTCGGGAAGATCAGGAACTTCATGCAATGATAAAGGTATTTCCAAACCATACACCTTGGCTATTTAGCTCAATTTATGCTAGTATCTCAATTGCTAAACGTAATAAAATGTGGGAAAATTTAGCTTCTAGGTATCAAATATTACTGTCCCAGGATTAGTCACTGGTGACTTCAATGATGTCCTATCATCGGAAGAGAAATGGGGAGGGGGGGGGGAGACCAGTTAATTTTAGAAGAACCAATAAATTATGGAATTTTGTTCAAAATTGCAACCTTTTTTACCTAGGTTTTAAAGGCCCAAAGTACACTTGGTAAAATTTTAGAAAAAATAAAAAAGATCTCATTATGGAAATACTAGATAGATGTTTTGTGAATGAGGATTGGAATAAACAATACCCCAATGCAATAGTTGATCATCTACCTAGAACTTATAGTGACCACAATCCTCTCCTAGTCCGATTAAACCCTAGGTGCATATCACCACATACTAAACCATTTCGACTAGAATCCATGTGGTGTTCCCATCCCCAATTTCCTAATTTAGTTAAAAATTATTGTCACAACACTAGCTTTGAGGAAGTTATGCTCTCTTTCAAAGAAAAAGCCACGCAATGGAATAAGGAGGTTTTTTTGGGAACATCTTTCAAAAGAAAAAGAAAATCTTAGCAAGGATAAAAGGAATACAAAACTCCCGCAATTTCCCTAGTAGTGAATTCCTCATTAATCTGGAAAACCAACTAAGAAAAGATTATAACGAAATTCTTCAAAGGGAAGAAGAATTTTGGAAACTCAGATCAATAATTAATTGGCTTAATAACGGGGAGGCCAATATAAAATTTTTCCACATTTCTACTTTAATTAGGAGAAGACACAATCGTATCTCTCACTTTAAAAATGAGAAGGGTCTCTGGATTGAGGATCCAATAGATATAAAAAGACACGCTCTCCTTTACTTTACAGATATGTTCACTACCACACACATGCTTACGAATTAGAAAGAAATTTGTCAATCTCCAAAAAGCTTCGATAAAATTAACCTAAGTCATCTAGACAATCCAATATCAAACCAGGAAACCTATAATGCTTTATTTTCATTTAAGCCAATGAAAGCTCCCGGGCCAGATGGGACTCACTCATTCTTTTATCAAAAAATTTGGCCCATTGTCGAAGACTCCATCACTAGCTATGTTAAAAATATTTTCCTAAACCAAGAAATTCCCCAGGCTTTGAATAATACTGTCACGACCCATTTCTGGAGTCGTGATGGAGCCTGTCGTGGAACCAGACAAGCCATCCATTTTATCTAACTAAATACAATTTCCAATAAAAATATCCTTCTTAACAAGTCTGTGGATAAAAATAATAATAAATCAAAATTTGGAAACCAGCTTATGAAATTTAAAACCCAAATCCTAAAAACCCCGGATCCAGTGTCACACAGTCATGAGCTGCTAGTACTTAATACAACCAAAAAGAAATGACCAACATAGTATGAAAATAAATACAACGGTAGAAAAGGAAGAGAAGACGAGATCACGGTCGGCAGTTGCTACCTCGTCAACTCTGATGAAACTGCTACTATTTACCGGCCAGAGCTGAATCCCGTTGTACCTGGATTTGCACACAAGGTGCAAGGGGTAACGTGAGTACACCAACTCAGTAGTAACGAAACCAAACTACGGGCTGAGAGGTAGTGACAGACTAAACCTCTCATAATTCGAACAACAGTATATAACTTGGACATGACAGTAATATATAAGGAAATAAACACGATGCATCAATATATGTCTGTAACTCTGCATACTAGCATGAATTCATATAGAATCAAGAATGATGTATACTCAGTAATCAAACTCTCATAAGGTGGTCCACTCAGTACTAGACTACGACCTCCCGACCCAGGGAAGTCCATCCCGGATATTACATAAACACAAGTGACACGGTCACCAAGTACTGAGGAATAGGGCTTATCCAGCCCCCACGGAGAAGATCCATCTCCGGAACATAATACTCGAACAAGATCCATGTCCAGGGAAATTCATCCCTCAATATCTGTGCGCTCATTGGGGGTGTAAAGAATCCGAAGGGGCTCCTTTCTGCCCAAGCGCTATATCAAGCCAACGAAGGCATGATTCCAGGATCGTTGCGGTGTGCAGTCCGACCTCATAACTGTCTCAAAACCAGGCTCCAAGCTCACTCAGTCAGTACCTTCCAGTCTCATTCACAATGCTCTAACAAATAAAAATCAGCCCAAACCAATGATAATATAGAATGAACTAGCAACTTACGAGACTGAGGCATGAAACATATACTTTAACAGGACTGAGTACATGAAAACAATAATCACATACAGAGACAACAATAATCGACCGTTCCGATTTGAACATATCGGCGTGAAGCCTTAACATTTATACTTAGCATGATTTCTATTGAGTTCAAGGTAATACCACCTTCACAGTACAAATATCAACCTGAGATAACCATTAGACAGTGCCATGGGATCAGCCAGGCTACAAATATTCGGTAAACGCCCGCATGCCCGTCACTTGGCAAGTGCGTCGCCTTAGTTAACATCAAATATCAAATAGTTTGGGATTTCGAACCCTCAGTTCCAAGTTTGGAAGCGTTACTTACCTCAAAACCGGCTAATATACTACTCCGCAGTGCCCTTGCCTCTAAATTCAGCTTTCGAGTGCTCCAAATCTACCAACAATCAGATGTAAATCATTATAATATGCTAAGGAACTAGTCCCAATCGAAATGTATCAAAAATACTCAAAAATCCCGAAATTGGTCAAACCCGAACCCTGGGCCCGCGTCCCAAAACTCATAATTTTTTATACAAAACTGTTCTTCATCATCTCACGAGTCTGTACATATAAAGAACACTAAAATCGGAGTTCGTTTGACCCCTCAAATCAATCCCTAAAGGTCTCAAAATCTCAAGCCCTAAACCTACCTTATTCTACTGATTTTTCATGAATTAGTACTGAGATTATGTTCTATAATCACCCATAAACGAGTTTTAAGTCGCGGAGGGTTTAATTATATACTGCCCAGTGATTTTCTTCATTGCGATCGCGGTTCACAGCAGCTCAGCCTCACGCGATCACAACCAGATGCACGCGATCGCGAAGACCTTTTGACCTCACCCCCACGCGCATGTCATGACCCTACGCGATCGCAACCTAGCCCACGCGATCGCACTTCACCTTCTTCCAAACCTACGCGATCGCACTCCAATACACGCGATCGTGATGCACAATTTTTCCTGGCCCTCAGAGTGTTCTACGCGATCGCAGTCTTTGCCATGCGATCGCGATGCACAATTCCCTGCTGCACAAAAACCAGAAAACCATCTCTTCCTTTAAGTCTAAAAATGCCCGTTAACCACCCGAAATCAATCCCGAGACCCTCGGGACCCCAACCAAAATTACCAACATATCCCATAACATCGTTCAAACTTAGTTTCACTCTCGAAACACCAAAACTAACATCAAAATACCAAAATTACATCGGATGCAAGCCTAAGAACTTTGAAATTTCTAAAATCCACCAATGATGCCGAAACTATCCAAAACAACTCCGATTGACCTGAAATTTTGCAGACACATCCAAAATGACATTACGAACCTGTTCCAACTATCAGAATTCCATTCCGACTCCGATAGCCTATTTTCCACTGCCGACCGAAAATCACCAAAAACTAACTTTCGCCAATTCAAGCCTAATTCTACACCGGACATCACAAAATTATTCTGAACACACTCCTAAGTCCCAAATCACCTAAGAAGCTATCCGAGCCATAAAATCTGCATTCCGAGGTCGTTTACCAATAAGTCAGCTCTTAGTTGACTTTTCCCATTTTAAGGCTATTTTTAAAGGCTAAATGACTGAACTCTCACTACAACCATTCGATTTCAAGCCTATCGACTCTAACACATCAATAACAGAATAACCAACCTATGACAAGTCAATAACAACAATTATAATGCAGGTTCTACGTTACGACGGACCGGGTCGTTACATTCTCCCCCTCTTAAACAAACATTCGTCCTCGAACGGGTCTAGAAACTTACCTGAAGTCTCAAACAAGTGGGGATATTTGCTCTGCATCTCCCGCTCGGTCTCCCAAGTAGCCTCCTCCACTGGCTGACCTCTCCACTTCACCTTCACTGATGCTATATCCTTAGACCTCAACTTCCTGACCTCGCGAGCTAAAATAGTTACTGGCTAAACCTCATATGACATATTACCCTCGAGCTGACTGTGCTGAAGTCTAACACATGATACGTGTCACCAACATATTTTCTGAGCATCGACACATGAAATACCAGATGAACACTCCATAGGCTGGGCGGCAAGGCAAGTCTATAAGCCACCTCTCCCACCTTCTGAAGCACCTCAAAAGGACCAAGAAACCGTGGACTTAGCCTTCCTCTCTTTCCGAACCTCATAACACCCTTCATGGGTGATACTTTCAGCAGTACCTTATCACCTTCCATAAAAGACACATCCCGGACCTTCCGGTCCGCATAACTCTTCTGCCTAGACTGCGCCGTGCGAAGTCGCTCCTGGATCAACTTCACCTTCTCCAAAGCATCCCGGATCAAATATATGCCCAATAACTTAGCCTCACCAGGCTCGAACTAACCAGCCGGAGATCTATACCTCCTACCATATAAGGACTCATACGGGGCCATCTGAATACTGGACTGGTAGCTGTTATTATATGAAAACTCCGATAGTGGCAGGAACTGATCCCATGAACCACCAAAATCAATCACACAAGCCCGTAACATGTCCTCCAAAATCTGAATAGTCCTTTCCGGCTGCCCGTCGATCTGTGGATGAAATGTAGTGCTCAACTCTACCTCAGTATCCATACCTCTCTGTACGGCCCTCCAAAATTGAGATGTGAACTGAGTACCTCTGTCAGAAATAATAGAAACCGGAACTCCACGCAATAGGACAATCTTCTTAATGTAAATACCAACTAACCGCTCTGAAGTATAAGAAGTGCTGACAGGAATGAAGTGCGTGAACTTGGTCATATATCTACAATGACCCAAATAGCATCAAAACTCTTCGAAGTTCGTGGAAGCCCAACTACAAAGTCCATGGTAATCCGCTCCCACTTCCACTCCGGAATATCTAACCTCTGAAGTAATCCACCTGGTCTCTGGTGCTCATACTTGACCTGTTGGCAGTTGAGACACCGTGCTACATACTCAACAATATCTTTCTTCATCCGCCTCCACCAGTACTACTGTCTCAGATCCTGGTACATCTTCGCGGCACTCGGATGAATAGAATACCACGAACTGTGAACCTCTGCTAATATCAACTCTCGAATACCATCCACATTGGGCACGCAAATACGGCCACGCATCCTCATAACTCCGTCATCACCAATAGTCACATCCCGGGCATCACCCCGACGAACTCTATCCTGAAGAACTAACAAGTGGCGGCCACAATACTGTCGTGCCTTAATTTGGTCAAATAAAGAAGACCAGGAAGCCATGCTAGCTATCACTTGCGGAGGGTCTGACAAATCCAATCTTACCAACTGTCCCGCTAAAGCCTGAACATCAAGTGCTAATGGTCGCTCTACTGCCGAAAGGTAAGCTAGGCTCCCCAAACTCTCAGCTCTGCAACTCAAGGCATCGACCACTACATTGGCCTTCCCGGGTGATACAAAATAGTTAAGTCATAGTCCTTAAGAAGCTCTAATCACCTCCCCTGACGTAAATTCAACTCCTTCTGCCTGAGCAGATACTGCAAGCTACGATGATCAGTGAAAATCTCACACTGTACCTCATACAAGTAATTCCGCCAAATCTTTAAGGCATGAACAATGGCAGCTAACTCAAGATCGTGCACTGGATAATTCTTCTCGTGCACCTTCAACTGTCTGGACGCGTAGGCATTCACCCTACTGTCCTGCATCAAAACCACTCCCAATCCAACTCTAGAAGCATCACAATAGACTGTGTAAGAACCCGAACCCGTAGGCAATACCAATACCAGAGTTGTAGTCAATGCTGACTTGAGCTTCTGGAAGCACTCATCGGACCATCTGAATGGAGCACCTTTCTGGGTCAATCTGGTCAAAGGTGAAGAAAAAAAATCCCTCCACAAAGCGACGGTAATAACTCGCCAAACCCAGGAAACTCCTAATATCCTTAGCTGAGGACGATTTGGGCCAACTCTGCACCGCCTCTATCTTCTTCGGGTCCACCTGAATACCGTCACTAGACACTACATGACCCAAGAAAGCTACCGAACCAAGCCAAAACTCACATTTGGAGAACTTTGTGTAAAACTTCTCCTCCCTCAATCTCTATAACACAACCCTCAAATGCTGAGCGTGCTCCTCCTGGCTACGAGAGTACACCAGGATGTCATCAATGAACACAATAACGAATGAATCAAGGTAAGGCTGAAACACGTTGTTCATCAAATGCATGAACGCGGCTGGGGCATTGGTCAGCCCAAAAGACATAACTAGAAACTCATAGTGGCTATATCTGGTCCTGAAAGAAGTCTCCGGAATATCATAATCCCGAATCTTCAGCTGATGGTACCCAGACCTCAAGTCAATCTTGGAGAACACCCTAGCTCCCTGAAGCTGATCGAACAAGTCATCAAGACGGGGAAAAGGATACCGGTTCTTCACCGTAACCTTGTTCAGCTGCCTATAGTCAATGCACATACGCATGGATCCATCCTTCTTCTTTACGAACAACATCGGTGCACCCCAAGGCAACACACTAGGCCGAATGAACCCCTTATCTAGGAGTTCCTGAAGTTGTTCCTTCATTTCCTTCAACTCTGTTGGGGCCATGCGGTAAGGGGGAATGCAGATAGGCTGGGTGTCTGGCAATAAGTCAATACCAAAATCAATATCCCTGTCAGGTAGCATGCATGGAAGGTCTGCTGGGAAAACATCCGGGAACTCACGGACCACAGGAGCAGAATCAATGGAAGGAGTCTCACTACTAACATCCCTCACAAAAGCCAGATAAGACTCACACCCCTTCCCAATCATACGTTGAGCCTTCAGAAAGGAAATCACCCTGCTAGGAACGTACTCCACCGAACCTCTTCACTCAATCCTCGGCAATCTGGCCATCGTTAAGGTCACAGTCTTGGCGTGACAGTCGAGAATCGCATGGCATGGAGATATCCAATCCATGCCTAAAATCACATCGAAGTCAACCATGCTAAGAAATAATATATCTTCCCGGGTCTCTCGACCCCCAATAGATATAATACAAGACCGGTACACCCGGTCTACCACAACAGTATCCCCCACCAGAGTCGACACATGAACAGCTGAAAACAAAGACTCACGAGGTGTATCCAAGAAATGTGCAAAGTATGAAGAAACATATGAATACGTAGAACTAGGATAAAATAATACTACAACATCCCGGTGACAGACTGAGATAATACCTGTAATCACTGCATCTGAAGCTATGGCATCTGGTCTGTCCCGAAGTGCATAGAAACGGGCATGCCCTCCACCTGACCGACCTCCCCCTCTGGAGCGGCCTCTGACTGACTGACCTCCACCCCTAGCTGTCTGAGCGGGTGGTGTAGAAACTGGTGCTGAAGCTGGAGGCTGGCTCCTGTGCTGAAATGAACTACCAGAAAGGCGGGGACAATACCTCTTGATGTGACCCAGATCCCCACACTCGAAAAAACCCCTCTCAGCAATTGACGATGGGGACTGAAGGGAACCCCTGGAACCAGGGTAGCTTCTAGAAGAACCATGTGCTGAGGAACCTTGAACTGATGGTGGCCGGAATGAGCTCTGGGCTGGAAGTTTACTAAATGAGGAAAGGTCCGGATGAGAGCTACAGGGACCGTGTCCTGATGAAGCACCACTGTAAGCTGGACGAGATGGCGGAGGAGGCCTGAATGGTCTGCCTCTATTGTGCCGAGAGTGACCTCCTGAGTGATCACCACTATAACTACCAGAACCTCGAGGCCTCTTGGCCTCTCTCTCAACACGCTCCTGTCGGCGCATTGACTCAGTCTCCCTAGATATGTCAACTACCTCCTCAAAATAAGCACCGGATACCCTCTCCCTGGTCAGAAAAATTCGTAGCTGATAAGAGAGACCATCAACAAATCTCTGAATCCTCTCTGTCTGTGGGAACTAGCCAGATGGCATGACGGTCTAACTCAGAGAACCTCATATCGTACTGCATCACGGTCATGTCTCCCTGATGCAACTGCTCGAACTCTCTACGCAGCTCCTCTCTACGAGACTGTGGTATATATTTCTCCAGAAAAAGAATGAAGAACTGGTGCCATGTAAGGGGCGATGCATCAGCGAGTCTACGCCTCTCATAGGCCTCCCACCAAGCAAGTGCAGCTCCTGAAAACTGGACTGTATTGAATGGAAACCCACTGGCCTCTAATATCCTTGCAACACGTAGTATCCTCTGACACTTGTCCAAGAAGGCCTGGGCATCCTCTCCCTCTGTACCACTAAAAGTCGGAGGCTGGAGTCTACTGAACCTATCCAACCTACGCTGCTCATTATCAGCTAAATTTGGGATCAATAATCCTGTACTGGAGCAATCTGCTGCACTGGGGCTGCCCCAGGTGTCTGAAGTCCCTGGGTGACCTGCTCAGGTGTACGGGCAGCTGGAGTCTGGATGCCTCCCCCGGCCTGAGAAGTAGTAGCAATAGTGTACATAGAGATGACATGTGCCAAGATGGTGCACACCGTCAAAATCTGGGCTAGGGTCTCTTGAAGACCCGGAATCACAATGGGCACTGCTGGTGCCTGAGTCTGCTCCGCTGGAATCTCAGATGCGGGGACCTGCTCCTGGGCAATGGGAGGGTCCACAAGTGCTGCCCCGGCTACTGCACGGGCAGCACCCCTCCCTCTTCCACGGCCTCGACCTCGGGCTGGTCCTGCTGGTGTCTGATCACCACTATCGGTAACACGAGTCCTCACCATCTGTGAGAGAATGAAAACAACAGAAGTTAAGTTTCAGAGTTCAATAGAGTCGCACGACAGAATTCAAAGATGTGGGACTTTCCTAAGGGTTCTGTAGCCTCTCGAAGATAAGTACACACGTCTCTGTACCGATCCGCAAGACCCTACTAAACCTGCTCATGACTGGTGAGACCCATTTAACCTAGGGCTCTGATACCAACTTGTCACGACCCATTTCCGGAGTCGTGATGGCGCCTGTCGTGGAACCAGGAAAGCCACCCATTTTATCTAACTAAATTTATAATTTCCAATAAAAATATCCTTCTTAACAAGTCGGTGGATAAAAATAATAATAAATCAAAATTTGGAAACCAGCTTATGAAATTTAAAACCCAAATCCTACAAACCCCGGATCCAGTGCCACACAGTCATGAGCTGCTAGTACTTAATACAACCAAAAAGAAATGACCAACATAGTCTGAAAATAAATACAACGGTAGAAAAGGAAGAGAAGACGAGATCACGGTCGCCAGCTCCTACCTCGTCAACTCTGATGAATTTGCTGCTACTCACTGACCAGAGCTGATCCCGATGTACCTGGATCTGCACACAAGGTGCAGGGGGTAACGTGAGTACACCAACTCAGTAGTAACGAAACCAAACTACGGGCTGAGAGTTAGTGACGGACTAAACCTCTGATAATTCGAACAACAGTATATAACTTGGACATGACAATAATATATCAGGAAATAAACACGATGGATCAATATATGTCTGTAACTCTGCATACTAGCATGAATTCATATAGAATCAAGAATGATGTATACTTAGTAATCAAACTCTCATAAGGTGGTCCACTCAGTACTAGACTACGGCCTTCCGGCCCAGGAAAGTTCATCCCGGATATTACATAAATACAAGTGACACGGTCACCAAGTACTGAGAAATAGGGCCGATCCAGCCCCCACGGAGAAGATCCATCTCCGGAACATAATAACCACGGAGAAAAATCCATATCCGGAACATAAGAACCACGGAGAAGATCCATCTCCGAAACATAATACTCGGACAAGATCCATGTCCAGGAAAATCCATCCCTCATTATCTGTGCGCTCACTCCTAAGGGGCTCCTTTCAGCCCAAGCGCTATATCAAGCCAACGAAGGCATGATTCCAGGATCGCTGC
>ML328644.1:0-112311 GCA_005239505.1 Nicotiana paniculata
AGTAGCATCTCCGAGAGCCAAGAGCCTCATCTTATTGTCAACACAGGGTACTACATCCCCTGGATGCATTTCTTTTTGTCAACATAGGGTACAACATTCCCTAGTAGCATCTCCGAGAGCCAAAAGCCTCATCTTATCACCAACACAGGGTACTACATCCCCTGGTTGCATTACTTTCTGCCAACATAGATACGACATTCCCTAGTAGCATCTCAGAGAGCCACGAGCCTCATCTCATTGCCAAACACAGGGTACTACATCCCCTGGTTGCATTTTATTGCCTACATAGAGTACGACAATCTATAGTAGCATCCTAGAATGCCACGAGCCTCACCTTATTTCCAACACAGTGTACTACATTCCTTGGCTGCATTACTTTCTGCCAACATAGATACGACATTCCCTAGTAGCATATTAAAGCGCCACGAGCCTCATTTTATTATCAACACAGGGTACTACATCCCCTGGTTGTATTTCTTATTGCTAACATAGGGTACGACATTCCCTAGTAGCATCTCAGAGAGCCACGAGCCTCATCTCATTTCCAAACACAGGGTATTACATCCCTGGTTACATTTTATTGGCATTATAGGGTACGACATTCCCTAGTAGCATCCTGAGTGCCACGAGCCTCACCTTATTTCCAACACAGGATACTACATCACGTGGCTGTTTTATTTTCCAACATAGGGTACGACATTCCTTAGTAGCATCCTAGAGTGCCACGAGCCTCATCTTATCGTCAGCACAGGGTACTACATCCCCTGGTTTCCTTCATTCTTGTTAACACTGGGTACGACATCACCTATTATTTAAAAAGTTGTGTCTTGTTCAATTCTTTATTCTCCAATAGCAAAGATAGTTTAATGTATTTTCAATAACCCACAAAAATTTCCTAGTGCAAACTGGGGCAGACAGTTTTTGTTCGTTTAATTTGTTTATGACGGCTTGTAGGTTTTTCTGCAAAGCACGAATTGGATGTACAAAAAATAAGATTTCAGTTCTTTCCAGAGAAGGTGGAACATTTGATCCCAATACCAGCCGCAATCATCTTTGACGTAATGCAAGCGGAGACATATGGTCAAGATCCATCTTTCCATCATCTGATCAAGAAACAAGCATGCAAGAATATTTCATAGTCTGTTTCATCGAGAGAATCAAGTTTCAATCTAAAGTCAATGGGATAAGCAAGTCAAGAATCAAGACAAGACTCCAGATGGCATATAAATAGGAATTTTGTAACTTTTAGATTTCAAGAGTATGTAATTTTCTTTTCATTTTGATGTAATAGTAGGAACCGCGGATCGGAACCTCGACTGAACTTCGCTCGACTCTCCATCTAAGAATACTCCATCACTCTTCTTTCACTTGAACTACATGTGACCTGATTCCCCTATAACCCGAGATATGTAGGCTGCCTAAAACCAAGGCTCGGTCGCAACCCCTTCTTTTCTCTTCTTTTCCTTTTTAAATAATAGTGAGGTAAAAAATCAGTCACCTTGTTCATTTTGTTTGGCTGAAAGCTCTTCATGTTTCCAAACAAAGAGGGGCATGTTGTGAACAACTAATTTTTGACCACACCTAAGTTTTATACTATTTTAGCGTAAATATTTCTTTCAGTTCTAATGTTCATATTTCTAAACTTTTATGTTACTTTTAATAGGTTTATATTAAGAATTTTTTATTAAAATTTTAAAAAAATGTTCATATATTTATAGTACAAATTTTATTTCTATTGTATGGAGAAAAAGAAAATTTACAACAAAAAAATTGTGGTTTCTTTTAATTTACATTTTTACAAAAGCTAGTGCTTTATGTATTTTCTTAGTATCATTCGAATAATAGCTAAATATTTAATTTAGTTTATTCATATTTTTCTTTGTCAAAAAGAAGTGGGTTAATATTTTTATTTAATAAAAAAGAGTTATTAATTTATATATATATATATATATATATATATATATATATATATATATATATATATATATATATATATATATATANGTACCCCATTACACCATGTTCCCCTCAAATCCCTCACTTCTCACCCACTCCCTCACGTCATATGCACACACAACGCATGATCTCCATGATTTTCTATTCAACTACCCATATTCACATAGTTAAAAACACATTAAGGTATAAATAAAGAAAAAAGAGAAAAACTGAATGGAGGAGAGGCAACAGAAAAAGAAAAAGAGAACAAAAAAGGAAAAGAAAGATTAGAGGAAAAAGGAACAAAAATAAGAAAAAGAAAAGAAGTGAGAAGGCAGAACGAGAGGTCAGAAGAACAAAAAGGAAAAAGAAAGGGAAAACTTTGAACAAGGAAAAAAAAGGGGAAAAGATAAAAAAACAAAGAAGATTCAAAAACAAAAGGAAAGAGAGTTTTTCCAGAAAAAGTTTGGTAGATTCTCTTGTGATTAGGAGATCGAGTTTCCGTTCGTAGTTTCGGGTTCGACGTTTTTGTTACTTTGTCCGGTCTGAGTTTCGACATTTGATTGGAGTTGTACTGGTTCACTTTCTTGCATTAGTGGAACTCTTTTGCTAAGGTTTTGACTCTATCCTTCTTCACTATTATTTTTTTTAGATGTTCTTTGAATAAATTTGAGTATTAGGATTTTGTTCCTTGTACTAGTATTTTATTTTTTTAATCTGTTATTTTCCTTTTGGGCATATGATTTTGAATCATTATTATCATTTAGTTAATTTAGTGAAAGACTAAAAAAAATCTCAAGAGCTTAAACTAATATGGCAATGGTGATGCTATAAGTGTTTGCCTAGTTGTACTTAAATAGTTAGTTAAAATTGCACAAAATTGTGCTATGAGGTTTTTTTTCAATCATTCTTGTGGATAGACCATAAACTAGAATAAACTTTTCCTTATACGATTGTAGTAAGTTTCTTTTATAAATAAAAAGAATAATAATTCTTTGAGTATATGTTTACAAATGTTAACTACTTAGCCATAAAAATTAAAAAAAAACCAGGTGTTAATATTAGTAGGAACACCCTAAAAAATCTTGTAAATCGTATTAATTTCTCTATGCCTTTAACCTCACTGTAAGTTATTTTAATATTATGATTAGCTATCTTAAATTAGTCTATGGATATGAACTTCTTCTTTGTTTCACTGTAAAAGAATAAATTGGCATTTTCATGAGTTATCTTAATTTTGTGAACTTCATTTGAATAATTTGTTTTTGTTTGTTTTATTATCATAATTATTTTCTTTTGTAAATTGATAGGATATTCATATTAAACTGTGGAGTATATTTCTTTAATATTCTCACCGAAAATAGATTCAAGAGAGAACATAACTAATTGGGTCTAGACACATTGTAAGGCAGACCTATTATCACATAAATGCGAGTTGCAAATTAATTCAAATCTTGATATAAAAAAAGGAATTAGAATGAAGGAATAATTGCGAGGGAGAGAAATGAGTCATGAACTAATTCAAGACTAGTTGCAATAAATAATAAAATGTACAATTAATATCTTGAATCTAAAAGAGACAAAAATAAGTGAAATACACTAAATGCTAGAAAAAACTTTAGATGTATACTAAATATTAGCCCATGTGTTCATACCCGAACCTTGGATTGATACGCTTAAATAATAAAAGGATCATGTGCGCATTCCGCGTCTTGACGCCTTTAAATTAAAAATAATTGTGTTATAACCATGTGTACATTCCTTACCTTCGTTTAACATTTAATTTCAAAGAAGTACCACGTGTGCGTACCGCATCTTGGTGAATATAATTAATAAAATATAATAATTTATTAAGCGGTAATAAATAAGCCATAATCAATAAAATACAAGAATAGCTAAAAATTGATTTAAGCCTTACATTAGTCAATAAAGCGACCGTGCTAGAACCACGGGACTCGAGGGGTGCCTTACACCTTCTCCTCGGTCAAAATAATTCCTTACTCAGTCTTCTGTTTCGTAGACCACAAATTAGGAGTCAAATCTTCCTTTTGATAAGGGATTCAATAAAAGGTGACTTGGAACACCAAAACTCAATTCCAAGTGGCGACTCTAAATAATAAATAATCCCTTTTTAAAACGTCACTTTAATTGAAAAAACTCTTTTAACTCAACCTCGTAATAGGGTTGCGTGGCATAAAAGAGGTGTGACACAAAGGACATTTCTGCCAGTGTAGTTTCATGTCTCTCCGCATAATCTGCCTCTAAACGTGCCATTATCGCAAGAACAGAAGAATCAGCACCTTTTTCAACAGCCTACCCAACGAGTGCTTCCAATTGTTCCACCCTTTGGCGCAATTCAACATTTGTGCCACTAGCCCATGTTATCAAACAACACCACAAAATTTGCTACCGGTCGTCTTGCCACTGCAAGGAACCTTGCTCTGCTATGATACCAGTTGTCACGGGGACGATTTTGTTTAGTCCAAAGTCACACATGCGCGGCAGTCAAGTTGCGCGCTTGACTTAGCTTTTCCCAACATTTAGCCAAATTTTCAGCAAGTTTTGCCTTAACAAATTTTAGGAAGCAATTTAATAAGAACAACAACAAATAGGGGGAAATCCCAACCCTTGTATTAATTCAAAAATATACAAAGGAATCCTCACTTGACTATGATCACAAGTCGACCACATGCCCACTTTTACAAAGAACACAAGTCGTTCTCAGCCAACACTAAGACCTGCCCAATGCCTAGCCTTAGTCCCTTTGAAACACTTAGAAACCCTCACGTTTCCCTCTTGTTTCCCACTTAAAGTTCACACGAAAATTGCATACTAAATCTGACTAAGTCCAAAGTCCCTATTTATAGCACATAGGCAATCTTTAGGACTTGACAACACATGGACACTTGTTGTCTACAACTTTTGCCACTTGTCGGGCTAAGGCTAAATCAGTTCCTAACTTGTAGTTGACATCCCCAACTACCTAGTCCATGTTCTACACGAAAAGATTGTGGATACAACCATAAATCAGTTATGGGTACAAGTGGTTATAAAAATGTAATCGCCAACTACTTTGGCATGTGCATTGCATGTGCCATTTGACTTGGTCAGCTGTGTGTCACGACCCCAAATTTATTTAAGTCTTTACGCCCCATTAATAATCTAACAGTCTAAACAAAACCTCCCAAGACTGGAGTCAATAGTCATGAGCATCTAAGAATAAAATGAATCTAACTCTGCTAATACTATAATATACGTCTCCGAATCAATTGCTAAAACTAAATAAGGAAGGGAAATGGAGAAGATGTGGACGCTGGACAGCTACCTCGAAATCCCGTAACTGCTGCTAACAAACTGAGGCAGCTACTGCTCCGGGCCGTCACCTGGATCTGTGCACAGAGGCACAGGGAGTCTTTATGAGTACGCCAACTCAGTAGTAATGAAAATAAATCACAGTCTGAGAATTATAAAACACACAGTACAGATGCACAAATTCACAAAAGCCAGTAAAACACCAAGTCACCAAGTAGTATTCATCAAATACATAAGTTCGAAATCAGTTTCTAGAAATCCTTTGAAACAAGTGTAATATCAGTATATCTCAGTAAAATTCTCAGTAAAAACAGTTTGAAAACGAAGTAAATCATAATTCTAAAACTCAGTAAGAATCTTCATAAAACTGCCCCTCGGGCCAAAATCATTTATCGTAACCATTGCCCATCAGGCGTCCTCACCATCACTCAATATCAGCCTATCAGGCATCCTCACAGTCACTCAGTAACAGCCCATCAGGCATCCTCACAGTCACTCAGTAATAGCCCATCAGGCATCCTCACAATCACTCAGCATAAGCCCCGTGGGCATCACTTATTAGGTACCTGCGCTCACTGGGGGTGTGTACAGACTTCGGAGGGGCTCCTATAGCCCAAGCGCTATAACAAGCCACATCATGGCATAAATCACTCACAATATAGGCCCACAGCCTCACTCATATCATAGCATCCTCACAATATAGGCCTGCAGCCTCACTCAGTCAGACACTCTTAATTTGCCCTTCAGGCCATAAATATACCGGGTTCTCGACCCAAAGCAGTGTTTCATTTTAAAGAAATAGTTTCAAAATACTCTGAGTGTCAAAACAATTAGCAAGAAAAGATTGAGTGAAAATCATAACATATAAAGTGAGGAAAAAAAATAGTGCAAATAGCCCCCAAGGGGTAAACAGATCGGCACTAGGCCCCAAACATGGCTTACAGCCCAAATCATATCAAAATATATCAATACTATTAAGCATAGGCTTAAAAATCGGTTTCACAACTCAATAGTCGCCTAAATAGGGAATATATTTCCAAAGTTCCAACTTTTGCATTCCAAAACCCGTGAAAGGGTGCGTAGTCTGGGGTTTCATACCCTCGGGACAGGATTTAAAGACATTAATTACCTCAAAACTAGCCCGGAAACTATTCCGCAACACGCTTGCCTCTCGTATCAACTTCCGAAGGCTCCAAATCTACCAAGTTCAGATTTTAATCATCAATTTATGCTTAAGGAACGAATTCCAATCGAAAGATATCAAATTTAGCTCAAAACCCCGAAATTGGTCAAAATCCGAACTCCGGGCCCGTGTCCCGAAACTCAGAAATTTTTATACAAAACTGTTCTTCATCATCTCACGAGTCCGTACATATAAAGAACACTAAAATCGGAGCAATCAATCCCTAAAGGTCTCTTAAACTCAAGCCCTAATCCCTCAATTTCACTTTGAAATCATCAATAAAATCCCAAAAATGAAGATGGATTCATGAAATATAAGTAAAACAAATGAGTATAGAACACTTAACCCAATCCATAGGGTGAAAATTGCTTCCAAAATCGCCCAAATCCGAGCTCCCCAACTCAAGATATGACCGAAAGAACAAACTCTTGTTTTGTATATTTGTTTCTCCAGCTATTCTGCCTCGATTATCGTGTCAAACAATCCCAAAACTTACATTTTATGCTCCCAATGGATTCCTTGTGAAATTCTAATCAATTTAGGCTTTTGAATCGCAATTTGACCTTATAATGAAGGAGATATGTAGGTTTTAAGATTTGCAAATAGTGCAGGTTTTTAATACGCCGTCAGGGGCAAATTCATAATTAACTTGAAAAATCTGGCAACCTTGGTAAAATGGCCATAAAATCCTCATACGATGTCCAAATTCAACGATTCTTTTTGCTACGGGTCCGTAATTACGATACGGATATAATTATTCATTCAAAACAGCAATCAGATCTCATTTGTTCAATATGATATCATTTATGCTTGAAGAAACGCCGTCGAAGCATAAGAAAAACGAGCACAACGTAGCCCAAACCTATCCGAAACTCACCCGAGCTCCTCGGGACCCGTACGAATATACTAACAAGTCTCGTTACATAACTTGAACTTAGTCGAACCTTCGGAACACCCAAAACAATACCAAAACACCAGATCTACGTCGAATTCAAGCTTAAGAACTTCTAAATCTCCAACTTTCGCCTATTCAAGCCTAATTCTACACCGGACATCATAAAATTATTCTGAACACACTCCTAAGTCCCAAATCACCTAACGAAGCTGTCCGATCCATAAAATCCGCATTCCGAGGTCGTTTACCAATAAGTCAACTCTCAGTTGATTTTTCCAACTATAAGGCTATTTTTAAAGACTAAATGACTAAATTCTCACTACAACCATTCTGAACCCGAGCCAACCAACTCTAACACATCATAAACAGTAATACCAACATATGACAAGGCAATAACAACAATAATAATGCAAATTCTACGGAACGACCGATCGGGTCGTTACACTGTGCTTCACGCCCAAGGCTAGAATTGCGCCCAGCCTTAGCTCATCTTGACATTGGTCCACACCAATGTCTTGCCCGCAACCTTCCGCCCATGATTTTTCCGCACACGCTGGACGTCACTGCTGCCTGCACATGCCTTGGCCGAGTTTCTGCCTTGCCCATGTCAACCCTTGTTTTGCCAGTGTCATTGCTTGTTTTTTCCTTCACATAGCCTTGACTTAGCTATTGAAAGTCTTTGCCATCATCCCCCACTGCCGCCTTGCCTTAGCTTAGCCCGCACTTGGCGCTGCCACAACCCAAAGTGTCCGTGCCACTGACTTTGGCACGCATGCCATGCCATGCCGCCCCAGTATTGCCCATACTGCCTTGTCCAGCTTTTCCAAGCATGTCTTGCCTGCCCAAGACTTTGGCCAGTACATGCCCATAACAACCCTCATGACAATGCCTTGTCGGTTGCCCGCATAATCGTTTTTCCCGCACATCGGCCAATGGCAAGGCCATCACGCCTAATCCTTGCCACAACCGCGCGACGTCTGATGTCAAAGAGTGAGGACCTAACAGGGTCCTCAAGAGAATTAAATTACGAGAACAATTAAAAATTTCATATTTTTGTGTGCCACTAACCTGGAGAGGGTAGTTTGAGCAACAACCAGCAGGCCTACTCCTTTTCTCTAGTATTTTTGTGAGAGACTCTTAGGGGTCATTTGGTTCGAATATAAGTTATTCCACGATTAATTATTTCGGGATTAGTTATCTCATTTTTCATAGGAATAAAAAATACTACAATCTCGGACTAACTAATTCGGGATTAATTATACCATGATTTTATCCCAATTAAACATGGAACAAATTCATCTCAAAATTTACTCCCTAATTAATATCACTTATCACTCGTACCAAATGAGCCCTGAGTGGGCAAAGCTAGTTCGAAGGCATGTGTTCATTAGAATTCAGTAGTTTGATTCAAATTTTATGTCTTAAAAAATTTATTTAATACTAATTTATTAATTTAGAATATTTTATCTAAAAGAATAAAGACTCGAATTCATAAATTTTAAATTCAAGTTCTAACTCTGACAGTGAGTGCGATTGAGCTCTATTTTCCTATAGATTCTTTTCTTCTATTATGGTTCGGTCCTTTTTCAAACCCCGTGCATAATAGCGGGAGCTAAGTGCATGGGTTGCCTTTCGCGTTGTTAGTTCTTCCTCAGGGGCACAAACTGGGCCATCTTGACTATGAAATATGAATACACAATATTTGACCATTTAAACAGACTAGTCACACCTTCACCTAGGGCTTAGATTTGTATGGCATCAAATAGTGTTTGAAATATTAGTTTAATGAGTACTTCAGATGAAATCATTATTTTACTGACAAATTACTCACAAACTCTTTTTTAACAAAATTTTAATTTCCATATGCTATTTTAGCCACATTGACTTTCACTTGCACGTACACTTGAACATTTTTGCTTCTTCTTTCGACCAATGATCGTAAAATTGAAGTTTGTTTCTACTGAGAGGATTGGAAGCATTCACTATACAAGTAATGTCGTAGATATTATTTAGGGTTGCATAAAGTTTTGAGTGAGCCTAAACTTGAGTAAACAAATATGTTCTTCTATTTTGGCCATATAAGATCAGTTCCTCCTAGAGTGATTGTAATTGAGTATAGAATAACACAAATTCTATGCTTTCTTTCCCTGCTAAATCTCCTACAAAAAGGGAAAACATGGTAAATACAGCTGATTCTAGTTTTGAAATTTTCAAAATCATGAGTATTCTCATGGTAAATAGTAATTGAAAAATTGTATACATCTCTAGTCTATCCAATACTACCAATTCATCACCAAGGATCGTTGATTTCTTACAAGTAAATTTGAGGACCCTTGCTACTTGCATTACTCATGGGGCTAAAAATTGCAGTCACACACCATCTCTAACCCATTACCATCGAGACAGATGCCCAAGAACTCATAGGTATGTTTAAATCACCTCCTGTGCAATACACTAACATCATTAATGATTGCAGGTTTTTGCTCCTACAGCTGGCTAGCCCTTGTATACGCATATCTACAGAGAGCAAAATTGTGTTGCAGATAATTTAGCTAAATTTGGAGCCATGCATGCACAAGAGAGTTGCATACTTTTCGGGAGCCCACCACTTTTTGCAGAAGCTTCTGACCACAACGGTCCATTACAAAAGAGGCTTATCAAGTCCAACTCTAGCAGCTCGACACAATTGCCCTCTATGATGCCTAACCTATGTTTTAATCCTATTTTATCTTGTTCTACCAATAGGGATCTATCTAGACCTAGTTATCTTCCTAGTAATGGTTCCCATACGGGGATCCTTGTATCACAAACTAACTCATCTACT
Source organism: Nicotiana paniculata (assembly GCA_005239505.1). Lineage (NCBI taxonomy): Eukaryota > Viridiplantae > Streptophyta > Magnoliopsida > Solanales > Solanaceae > Nicotiana > Nicotiana paniculata. Next base: position 10,150 of record ML328644.1, read on the forward strand.
ACGATGCCTCCAATGCATCTTGTTAACTGTTCTACTGTACTAGTTTAATTATCTTTAATATCAGTACATCTTTTTGACAAAAAAAAAAAAACAACCTGCAAATAAATATTGACCAAATATCCTATTCAAAATCTTAATCTCAGTTGGCCAAGTCTCTTTCTTTTTTGTTTGATGACAGTGGTACATGTCTGGACCGATTGAGGACCTCCCCTTGTGTTTTTATTTAGACTTTGTTAGAAAGTTACTGGTGAGATATTGAAATATTGATTTGGAACTAATTGAACATCATGATCAATTGTAAAGAGCATGGGCGGATTTAGGGCTTTACCCGAACCCCTTTGCTGAAAAATTACACTGTATATATAAGGTATCATTTGTTTTTGTACCTCTATATATTAAGTTTTGAATCCCGGAACACACCCCGAAAGTGTATCTTAGAAGTCAAGGGGGTTCAAATCTTTTGCAAGGTCATAGATTCAACTCCCACTAGCTATGATCGTTTTTAACTTTTTTCTTTTTAAATCTCCTTCGCGGAGATCCTGCCTCCGCCACCGGTAAAAGATGATTTGGCCCACTAGGGACTACTCTTCGGGACTATGTCAATTGTTTGCCTCGTGCACAGCGAGGAATGGTTTTGAAGTACGTACCTGAAAAATGTTGAGTAAAACTTTTTTTTATTTTTAAAACGGCGAAATATATATTAATAATAAGATAATTGCATTACATATCGATAGTGTCTCGATAGCGGCACCCAAAATACTTGAGCAAGGTGGCCTTGTAGTCATAATACAAAACTATTAGTGTTTTCAAGTTCGGCTAGATTGTTTAAAATATTGGAAGATAGTTTAAGGGTGTCAAAAGGACCGGGTCAACCCGTTTCCATACCGACCCAGACTGGTTGAAATCGGACCCGGACCGACCCGGTACAAAGGGGGCCGAGTGGGCTGGGTTAAGGGGTAAGGAGGGTTGGACCGTTTACATTTTTTCCATCGGTTATCCGAATCGGTCAAATTCGGTCAATAATTTTTCTTGTAGAACTGATTAACCGGCCCGGCCCGGCCCAGACCGGTTTAACGGCTATTGATTGGCCTTTAATTATAAAAGTTTGTTTTAAGAAAGGTGAAAAGTTTGAACTATACATTTAATAGTACTAGTCCTAGGGTACGCGCTTTTCGCATGTATCTATATTCATGAATATACAATTTTGAAAAAAAATTCTCTCTATCTATCGTAAATATCTATATAATATATTTGAGCTGTAAATAAAAACTTTAAAAGGTAATCTGCCTCATATAATTTCTCAAATGTCTTATTATTTTTGTTTTATCGTATTGCCTCCGCCGTTCCTTTTCACTGGCCATTGCATGTGCGCCTAAAATAAAGTATGCATAAGAGTTTTATAAGTTAACAAAGTAACTAATTCAATTATTGATTTTTTTTTTATGGTATAAGGAAGATTGTTTACCTGAACGGATGTCATTACTGAAATTTGAGTGATTCAAGTATGGCAATTGCAATAACGCAAATCATGTAGTATTAATATAATATAGGATTAAAGCAGATAGCCTAATTTTTAATTCTTTTTAAAACAAGCAACTTGAGCTCGCATGACAATTATAAGTATTAATAATTATACAACAAAGAAAAAAATAATACTAATATTTAAGTGATAAGAATTAGATCGACTGTCTAACCGATTTTCTGTGATGAATTATAATTATTCAATAACCTGTATTAAATTTGTAAATTATGTGAGATTGTAAAATTAGCCAAGTCCAAAACATGAAACAAAAACTATATGATAAAAATTTCGTTGATGCACCACTAAAAACTGGTGCATGCAAACGTGCTTGCAAAATACGAAGTAGTAAAAAATATTGATATTAGTAAAAGAAACAACATCTGAAATTGCGATGTTGGAATAGGGCGAATTTTTGACAATTAAATTGTGATATTGTAACTTCTTTTATAGAAGTATTATGGTACACAATTTGACACGTGAAAGAAATTATATAAATTAAATTTGTGTGTAGGCCAAAGAGACAAGAAAAATTTACCAAATAATAAAAACTTCTAGTAAAATATTTCCTTGTGTCGTCCAGAAAGTCAAATTCTTTAAAACACTTGTGCAACAGAACCACATTAACGATGGTTCCATTTTACCCGATATGGAACTTATTTGGTTGTAATCGAATACCCGATATGTAATTTACTGTGAGTCAATTACATATGCTTTTTGGTTCAATAATGCGAATAAATCCAACCAAAACTAACATATTATATGGTCCCATTGATATCATAAATAATACCTCCTAGTCAAATTCTTGGGTAAGAAACGTGAGAAAATTTTACCAATTAATTAAGGCAAAGTTTAATAACAAAATAATTGAAGAAAAAATTACCAAAAAATCCGAAAAACTAAATTATTAAGTGAATATTTTTAAATACTTATGAAATACTTAAATTACTATATTGTCCTATGGGAACTCTATGTTTTAAAGGATGAAAGAGGCGAACAATAATTCGTCAAGGGCCTTTATGCTTTTAATATAAAATATATATTTAACCCGGAGGATTTTAAATTATTTACATTTAATAACTTGTACAAAGAACTAATGTAAGGTTTGATTTCAAGTGAAATAGGTCGTTATCGAATCTTGCAAGTTACCGAATTTTACATGCAAATTGTTGATTCACTATGTTTAAAGAAAGCTTACATGTTAATAATATATTATAAGATCATTTATGGGATTATCATATATAGCAATACCCTATGCACGTTATAGTCAGTGTCGTAGCCACCATATGCCGAGGGTCGTCAAGCGCACATCCTTCACCAAAAAATTATATTCCGTATATAAATTAGTTACTATTTTATGATATTTTTAACAAAGGCGGATTCAAGATTTAAATCCTATGAGTTCAGCTTTTAAGGGTTTTAACATTGAACTCATATATTTTTAAAGTTATGGGCTCATTCGAAAGTTATGAGTTCAGTTAAAATCGCGGACAAAACACTACATCCGCCTCTGACCTTTAATACAGTTGAGTGAGGCAGTCCAACGGTTCAGGGTGTTCAAAGTGACATATTATTCACTAGTTCAAAGTTTTGCCCATTTTATTTGCCAAAACTAAACGGAGACCACCGTGTGCGTTATATTTTGTTCTTTTTCAATCTAAAAAATTTCCTAATAAGATAAGTCTTAAGACTTAAAATTTGTGTACAAATAAATAACTAATCTTAAAAGCAATTTTAAACTAAAAGTTATTTCTTAAATAATTTTTATAATTTAGAAGTCAAGCTCGCTAAAATTTTCTTTAACAAATTCTCTCCACAAACTACAAGTCCTCCAAACACTCTCTTTCCTTTGGTTTTTACGCTTAGGGTGTGTTTTGTATGAAGGAAAATATTTTTCGGGAAATATTTTTCAGTTTTTCCATGTTTGGTTGGATTAAATTTTTTGAAAAATATTTTCCTCGTCAATTCATTTTCCTCCAATTGGAGGAAAATATTTTCCATATCAAGAGAAGGGAAAACATTTTCCAAAACTCCTTCTCAACCTTCTCCACCCTATTCCTTACTCTCACCAAACTCTCCCCCAAACCCTATTCCTTACCCTCACCAAACTCCCCCCTCCCCACCCACCTAACTCCACCCCATGCCCTCTCTCCAAAAAGGTTTTTTTTTCGTCACCACCCCACCCCCACCTCGCAAAAAAAATATTTTTACTTTTTTTTTTTGGTTCAAAATTTTACAAGTTCCAAAGATATGAGTTCAGAGGTTTATGTGTTTCGAAGTTTACGAGTTCGAAATTTTGCGGTTTCGAAAGTTTTGCGGTTCAGAATTTATGAAATTTGTGTGTTTGGAAGGTTTTTGGATTTTATAACAGCGGGATATCTTGGTCAACACAACCAAAAGGTTTAAAAGGAGGTACAGTTAAAGTGCATACATAATTGCTCTGTGCTTGTGCCCTAACTAGGGTTTTTACGAAGATGCCTCTTGTTAAGATCCGAAAGATCCAAAAGACGAAGCGAGAAACTCCGAAGCGTCCGGTGGGCTTTTATTTCCTTTTCCTTTTTCTGGTTTTATCAATATATTGTGCACGTAAGAATTGATAATGGAGAGTCTTCTGTTCGCTTACATGTGCTACCTCATTCGCTTACATGGGGACTCCCAGCCGGCGCGTCTGGAAGGAAAACAACAAGATACAGTCATCTCGCCACAGATTCAAGGAGCAATTGCAGGAAAATCTTCATATGTTAAGAAGCTCACAACATCTTACAGCACATCAACGATGGAGATTAAAATTGAAAAAGAAAAGGTGAAGGCTCGACACACTACTCACAACAGTATGCCCGCTATTATCTTTAAAGCTTATGATTACTACGGAATTATGGTAGAATCGTGCAAATTCACAATTGTGGGCAGATTTCTAAAGCCTCGCCCCAAAATTGATAGAATTAGGTCAAGGTTCAAAGAAATAGTTCCTTTAAAGGGGTCAGTGAGAATTGGGGTATTTGATAATCACAATGTCTTCATTGATTTGTTTAATGAAGAAGATTGGAAATTGGTTTGGTTTAAGAGGGTGATACACATTGACGGTATACAAATGTGGCTTCAAAAATGGTCGTCGGACTTTAAACCGGAAGAAGATTTACCAGTGGCGCCGGCATGAGTGTTGCTTCCGGGATTGCCATTCCATATGCACGATTGGTGTTATGTCAAACAAATTCTTAATACGGTTGGAACTCCTCTAGCAATGGATGTTTCCACTTTGGGTAGAACGAGGCCGAGCATGGCGAAAATATGAGTCGAGGTTGATTTGCTCAAACCACTCCCCCAGAGTGTCTTCATTGGCCAGGAGTATGAAGACTCCCCCCTCAAAGGTTATACCCAAAAATTAGAGTATGAAGGTGTCCCAAAGTACTGCAAGAATTGTCGGAAGATTGGACATTATATGGCGAACTGTAGATTGCTGGAGAAGAAACAAATTTAGACAATACAGGAGAAAGAGGAAGAAAATCAGAATTCAATAACAGGGGACTCTAATATCAACAAGGAGCAGGAGGGGAGTAGAGGCAGAATTACTAAAACTGAACCTACTGAACCTATTAAACCTGTTTCTAAGGGAGTCGTTCAGCAACAACAACCACCTCAGAATAACAAGGTGCAAGAACAATTCAGTCAAACTGAAGGAATGGAAAGAAAGAAGAAGAATAAAAAGAAGAAAACAAATAAAATGCCAAAAAAGAAGAGTAAAATAGTCTTTAAACCTATCAGTAGAAAAAACAAAGAGGAGAAAAGATCAGTTCTTGGCCATCAACATTTCAGTAAACTATATGATGAAGATAGTATATTGAGTCCTTCAGTGAATATCATTTCCAACCAAAGCCTAAGAGAGGTTAGCAACAGTGAGGCTCACAAGGAACAACAGAATGAATTGGATGTGCTAAACATGGGGCAGAAGGAATACAACACCATAGATGACATCCAAAACAACAAAATTGAAGACAACAACAATCAGGACACAAAGGAGAATCTCAGCTCTTCTACAGTCCCTACAGAGATACGAAACCTACCTAGCCTCCAATTAGTAGTAGATCTATATGAAAATGGAGAAGACAGGAACAACCCCAATAAAGAGGAAATAAGCTCGGGTAGTAATCAAAGTCTCGTGCAAATGGAGAATGAACAGGAAGAAAACAGAGCTGAGCAAAATTCCATCACTAGTTCACAAGACCGACAGGAAACTTACAAAAGAGGAAGAAGTGAAACAAGGAAAAAGAGTAAGAAAGAAAGGAAAAGAATCAATATTTCAGAAAAAATGAACCAAATAGACAACACCTCCCCTAATGTTTTAGATGATTAGTGCTCTATTTTGGAATATTAGGGGAGTAAGATAAAAAAAACCTATTCACAGGCTGAAGAATCTCATCAATATTAATAAATCCCAATATGTGGCAATTTTTGAGCCTTTTATCTCTAAAGATAAGCTGGATGGTTATAGAAAATTCCTGGGATTTCAAAACTGCTATAGTAACAATATTGGGCGAATTTGGTGTTTCTGGAACTCTTAAAACAATTCCACGGTTACCTCTACTAGTGAGCAACATATTACAATTCATTTTCAAGATGTCTTCAATCAAAAAGGTATTTTCATTACTGCTGTCTATGCTAAGTTTAAGTTTAGAGATAGGAAGGATCTGCGGTCTGCTATGGAGCTTGACAACAATGTGATAGATGCTCCCTGGTGTGTGGGAGGGGATTTTAATGTTATCATGGATCCCTCTGAGAAACTAGGAGGTATTCCACATAGAATGTATAGAAGTCTGGATTTCCATTCTTGTATTAACTCGTGTGGTCTCACTGATATTGGGTTTAGTGGTTCTAATTATACATGGTGTAATAATAGAAGACCTGGGAAGAGGATCTGGAAAAGACTGGACAGAATTTTTGTGAATGACCTCTGGGACCAACTGTTTCAAAGATCTTATGTAAGACATTTGGCTAGGACCGGATCTGACCACAGACCTCTCCTTATGAAGAATCTAAGCTCAAGTAATCAACATATTTCATATTTCAGATTCCTAAATTGGTTTATAGAAATTGATGGTTTTTTCGAAGTAGCTAGGGAGGCCTGGAATATTGATATATTGGGTAATCCTATGTGCATTCTGCAGAGTAAACTTAAATTGTCAAGTAAGAGCCTATCTCGGTGGTCTAGGAATGAGGTGGGACATATAAATGAAGTTGTTTCCAAATGGGAAGAAAACATGCAGGAATTAGAGGATATTGATATAGTAGATATACTGAGAAGAGTAGAGAAGAAGTTAATAAAGCTCATGCTCAATATGTCAGATGGCTATGCTTACAAGAGTCCATGCTTAAGCAAAAATCTCAGGTTAAATAGTTTGGAGATGGTGATAAGAATACTAAATATTTTCATGCTATTCTCAGAGAAAAAATAAGACAACAGGTAAACCGCATAAAAAACAGCAGAGGAAAGTGGATTAAGGGTGATGAGAGAATAGCAAAAAGTGCAGTGAGACATTATCAAAATTTCTTTAACCTCCCTCCCCCCACAATTAACATTTCTATTCTAGACTGTATTCCAGGTTGTCTAACAGGTGGGGAAAACATGATTACCAAGGTGCCAGATGAAGATGAAGTAAATGAGGCAGTAGTTTGAGTCCTCATAGCACAGCATGCCCAGATGGTTTCAATGGTACTTTCTTTCAAAGCTGCTGGAACATCATACATAAGGAGGTATATCATTTTGTGTCAGAATTTTTCAAAGGAAAAGGTTTGACAAAATTCTTCACTCATACATGTTTAGCTCTAATTCCAAAAACTGATAATCCCTCTACCTTTTTAGATTTTAGACTCATTAGTTTATCTAATTTCACTAACAAGATTATCTTCAAAATCTTATCTCTTAGAGTTAGTCATGTTTTGAATAAAATAGTTTCCTTGAATCAAATGGTTTTGTTAAGGATAGGCTCATCTCTGAGAATGTTTTGCTAGCCCAGGAAATTATTCATAATATAACTCAAAAAAATCATGGAGGTAATGTTGTGATAAAACTAGATATGACTAAAGCTTATGATAGAATGGATTGGGATTTTTTGTATGCAGTGCTTAGAAAATTTGGTTTCTCCGATAATTTGATTGATTTGCTTCACAATCTTATCTCTAATGTGTGGTATTCTGTAATCATCAATGGAAAGAGATATGGTTTTTTCTCAGCCTCTCAAGGGCTTAAACAGGGATACCCCCTATCCCCTACCCTTTTTATCATTGCTGCTGAAGTTTTAACCAGATCTTTAAATTATCTGCATAGTCATCCTGATTTTACTCCCTTTTCTATGTCCTAGAATGTTCCTAAAATTAACAACCTAGCATATGTTGATGACATCATTATTTTCAGTAGTGGTAGCTCTAAGTCTATCAAAATGATCCTGAAAAAGATAGAGAATTATGAGAGAAGTTCAGGTCAGCTGGTAAATAGGGATAAAAGCTATTTCTTAACTGCCCCCAACACTTCTGCAGCTAGAATAAACAGGATCAGAATTCAGATTTTATGGATAAAATTTTTCCTTTTACTTATCTTGGGTGTCCCCTGTATGTGGGTAGGAAGAAAGTTATTTTTTATGAAAACATGATTAGTAAAATTGTCAAAAGGCTTAATGGTTGGCAAGGAAAAATGCTCTCTTATGGAGGTAAGGTTATTCTTATCAAGAGTGTCCTTCAATCCATTCCTGTATACACTTTATCTGCAATGTCTCCTCCTACGGGAGTTTTTAAGCTTATTGAAAAGCACTTTGCTAATTTCTTTTGGGGTTCCTCTGAGGATCGAAAAAGATATCATTGGAGCTCTTGGGATCATCTTGCCCGTCCTTTTGAGGAAGGTGGCATTGGTATTAGAAAATTGGAGGATATTAGTAATATGCTAGCTATGAAAAGGTGGTGGCAGATTAGATTCACATCATCTATCTGGGCTACATATATCAGAAGTAAATATTGTGTCAGATCCCATTGCGTCTCTAAAAAGATTGCTTCAGGTAATTCCCATGCCTCGAGTCATGTACTAAAAATGAAAGATATTGCAGAAAATCACATTGTCTGGTTAACTCAGGATCTCGCTCAAGATAATTGGAATATAGACAAATTGAAAGAGCTCCTACCAGAACACCTGGTACATCAAATCCAAAATATTCCAATTGGCTTCCAGAACAGGCAAGATAAAATTTTTTGGGCTTCTTCGGAGAATGGTAAGTTCTCTAACAAAAGCGCTTGGAATTTGGTTAGAAAATCTAATCCGAAAGATCGATTCTTAGAAAAGATTTGGAACAATGCCATCCCTTTTAAAATGTCCTTTTTGGTTTGGAGACTATGACATAAAAAGCTACCCTTTGATGATGTCATTACTATATTTGGTAGACAAATAGTTTCTAGATGTAATTGTTGCTTAAATCCAAAATCAAATAATATTTTTCATGTTTTTGTGGATAGTCAAAGTGCTAGTTACATTTGGAACCTATTTGGTAGTGCCCTTGGCATTAGCCACCATCCTTATACAATTAGATACATCATAAACAAATGGTGGACTACTAAATCCTTTAATGAAGTGCACAAAACCGTTTTGAATATAACCCCTATCATTATCTGTTGGTTTCTTTGGAAAGAATATTGTGCTTGCAGATATGGAGATCAAAAAGCTTTCAACAGATATAGACTTCAACAACAAATTACATGGACAATAGAGACGGCAATCAATAAAGCTTATCCAAAAAATGGGCTTAGGATGCCTTGGAGCTTCTATTGTGAAACTCTTATGAGACTTCGTCCTGGGAACAAAATGCTCGTGGTAAGATGGCTCAAGCCAGAAGGGAATAAGGTGAAAATTAACACTGACGGGAGCTACACTCAAAGGGATGGTAAGGCAGGTATAGGAGGGGCAATCCGGGATGAAGACAGAAACATGATCATGGCATTTTCAATACCTGCTGCTGCCCGGAATCACAACATAGCTGAAGTAAAAGCAGCTCTTTTTGGGGTCACCTGGTGCATACAAAATGGTCATACTCAATTGATCTTAGAGTTGGATTCTTTGTACATAATAGAGTTACTACAAAAGGAAGGTGACACTAGCTACAACATCAGCCATATAATGGACAAAATCAAAGACATAAGGAGCAGGATTAACTTTCAGATCAATCACTGTTATCGAGAGGCAAATCAGTTGGCGGATTGTTTAGCAAAAGAGGCTCTGAACTTGCAATTTTCTGCTGTTTATGTCTCGGTCCAGCAGCTGTCTAGAAGAGCAAAAGCCATATATATCCTTGATAAACAACAAGTTCCTAGTATAAGAAACAAGTATGACAAGGCAAATTTTTTTGTTAGTTAGAAGCTTGGTTGTGGAGGCGATCTCTGTGAAGTAGCGCAGATCCCTCCAGTTTTTTGAAGGGTTATCTCTACCCTTATGTTGTATATTCATACTCTTATTTTGTCTAATACAATACCCCCAGGCCAACTGGGAAAATTTATTAAAAAAAAAAAAAACTGTGTCAGGCATGCATATTGCTTTGTTTTTGACTAACGATAACTAACTTCACCACCCAGTTCAATCCTGCCGACCTTGGTTGCCTGGTGACGTTGCTTGATAACTACAACGCGCGAGGACGCAGACGTGGTCACCTACATTTGCAACATTGTGTGTGGCATTATCGAGTGTGGGAATATAGAGGTATGTCTTCAATATTTAGAAGGACAGCTAAAATTTTCAGCTCCTGGGTACATTATCCTCATGCCTTCTAAGATCTTAACAGATTTTGCTCTTGGGGTAGTTGAATATGAGATTGAAATAGCTGGTTGTAGTATTTGGAATAGAAATGGCCCCCAAATTTTCTCTTTTCTTTTTCTTTTAGTGAGACTTGTCATTGGATGAAACCATAGCCATTTATCTGAACAGTTTGTAATTGTGAGAGCAGGCTGTGATTGCGGCTGGATTTATGAAAAAACTGGTCAATTTGGTTCAAACTCTGAAGGTTGGTAGTAAGTCTCGAGTAGAAATCATTTTTGCTGCTGCCATAACAATTAATATTGCTATTGCCAGTGGGAGTGATGCTCATATCAAGTATGTAACCTCTTTTTCGGGGTGATGATCTCTCTGACATGGCTGATATTTTTACTAAATTTCTCTGTATCCTTGTGCTTTTGGCTTTAGGTACTTGGTGGATAACTCCTGCACAGAGGTTTTGAGTGATTTTATTGCTTCATGCCGTAGTGTAGAATTTATGAGGGAAAGTCCTGGGGGCTCCGTCTATTGACTATGCTCGCCGGATTGTAAAGAATATTAAAAGCATTCACGCTAGCAGTTCGCCGTTCTATTTTGGTGAGTTTTTGCGGAAATTGGACAAGTATCTGGGAATGAGTAAAGCTGGATCAAGTGAATGACATTCTTGGTGTCTGACTTTGGTGAGTTTTTACTATTACTATCAAATTACAATGTAAATGCAAAGCATTTAAGTTCTACTCTTGAACCTCTATATATTCACAAATGTCACTCTTGTATATGTATATATATCGGTCATCTAATCTTTCTTTAGTTAAAAAATTAAGGGCAGACCAGAGGTAGAGAGAATGATTCAAGCAGTTGAGGCTCTTGCGTAGAATGTATCTCCATTTTCGGACCTCACCGGGCGAAGCACAAGCAATCTTACAGCTATAAATTTCAATGTGTGAAAAAAAAAGACTGGGCACCATAATATATATAGCGTGATTATTTACTGCGCTATGTCTTAACGACATGTTTGTTCGTTAAGGTATAGCGCGATAAATAACCGCGCTATATTTGACTGTTTGCGTTTTAATGCATAGTGCATTAAAGATGTGCGCTATACATCTGTACAACTGTACTAAATTTATCTCAGTTGTATTTTAGTCTCTTATCAAAAAGGCAAATTTTCTTTTTTCTTTCAAACAAATGTAAAATCAACTATTTGATAATAATAAGAATAAGAATAATAGTGATACTAGCAACAGTGATGACGACAATACTGTCTTTTCTTTCTTTTTTGGTAATGACAACAACAATTGACATCCGGAAACGCGGCTCTTAAATTACATATCGCATCAAGAGTCAATTTATGTGGACGATGGTAAATGCGAAAAATGACTTTATTTATTTAGTCAGACAAATAATTCTTTTGATCAAGTTTTTAAAATTTGCTTACTTTAAAAAATACTTTTAAGAAAATATTTTTCAAAAAAGATACTTTTGATGATAAATAGTTTGTGCTAATTAATTTAAAATAACTTTTAAGCAGTATTAGTGTTTGACCTAGTTTTTAAAAGTTATTTGTAAGTGACTTTTTTTAAAAATGATTTTCAAAAACGTGTTTTTAGGAAGAAACTACTCTTTCTACTTATCAAAACTTGCTTCTACTTCTACTAAATTTTTTTCCCCCTTCTAACAGCTTGTTTGGATGGTTGTTACATATCATTTCATAATGCATTGTATTGTACTGTATCATTTGATGAATACAATATTTGGATAGATAGTATCGTATGTCGTTATTTCATGGTATTACACACCAACAATATGAAGAATAAATTTGCAATATTATAAAGAAAAATTATGATACGGGATAAAATTATTATAGAAAAAGATAGGGTATATGGTAAAATAAGATTATTTAATAATAATGAAGGGTGAGCTAAGAGAAAAGGCAAGATGACAACGCAACCACATCAAATCGATCATTACATAAAGCGGCACATTTCATCATTACGTAATAAAATTTAAGTAATAATTAAAATAAACATTATATTTAAAGTAGCAACACGATACAATACAATAGGTAGCAATCATCCGAACAATCATTAAAAGTTTGGTCAAATATCTTAATTTAATTTTTTTTATTTTTGAGTAAAAACTAAAATTTGGCCAAACAGGCTAAAAAAGCAAAAGTGATCAATGTTTTCAACCAAGAATGCATAAAGGTCGAACGTAGAGCAAATGTACTTCATCTTCAAAGGTGCAAAATTAAATTTTGACTTCCCCCCCCCCCCCCCCCCCCCCCCCCCCCTCCCCTTTTAATCAAAATAATTGTTTTCTATTTCTAAAACTATTTACAAAGATTTATTCTGAATAACTGGAATAACTCAAAAGCAAGAGAATGATAAAAGGTGTGAAGAAAATAGAAAAGAAGTAATGAAAAGTGTAGAGGCTTCACTGTACAGATGTATAGCGCATATAATGCGATATGCAATAAAATGCAAACATTGAGTGTAACACGGTAATTTACCGTGCTATACCTTAACGGACAAACCTGTCGTTAAGGTATAGCGCGTTTATTAATTGCGCTATATATTTTATGATTCCCAATTTTTTCCCCACACATTATGGTTCTTTGAGTCCAAAATAATCACAGTTTGGTTCCGGACTCTCGTTTGGAGTACGTAAAAGTACCCTCATATGAGATTTCAACGTGGTGACAGTGGTGTATATGTGTACGGTTAAAATCGGAAAGACCGATTTTGCATTTGTCATGGTATTTAACAACTTATCCGTGTAGGGCTCAAGGTGCGATTCGAGGTCTAACCTCGAGCGTCCCTTATGTGCGACCTCGAGAAAAGGCGGGTCCGAAACTAACGAAAGCAAGTGGCACGAGGGCTGAAGTGACTGAGTCTGCGAGAAAGTACAAATCCGTAATCAGACATTAAATAGTTGTATCATTCACAAATCTTTGTAATAAATGATAGTGTACTATGTTTGGATTTTCCCTCCTATATAAAGGGGACCCTTATTATTTTTTGCACACACGATATTCAATACAAGGAACAAGAACATTCTCTGCTTCTTTACTCAAACATTCCCTATTGTCTCTCTATCAGCTCATTTGCTTACATTTATTGCATTTCATCAATTGTTCTTCATTTATAGCTCGTTATTGATCATAACTAGCATACTTCAAGACTCGTAAAACCGTTATAACTTCACCGATCGCCTGCCACTAACCCCGAACCTCGGTCTCGAGGATCCACCTTGGCCAGCTTCGGACCTTCGATCAGAGGCAGTCCGATTTGCTTATTTTCGATTTCATACTGCTCTTACTCTATTTGTTTCAATCACATTTAGCATCTACTTCTTAACAACTAGCATTAAAATAAATTGCATATATTTAGAACCACATAATCAAATATAATTGTAATTATCATTTTCAAGGTAAACAGTTTGGTGCCCACCGTGGGGCTAAAAATAATAGTGATTATTTTAGTGTTGGTTCGCTGAAAAATGCAAGTTATCTTTTACACCTTTTTGCGTCCAAGAACCTTTGATTTAGGGTCAGAATGTCTAATTCAGTAAATGCACGCGAAAACAACGATGCTAAAAACCGCAGAGAAAATAGTGCAGCTGTCTGAGGTGCTGGTGTACCACCACAGAACCCTGAGGGTGTGCCAAACCCAGTGGATGTGGGCTCACGCAACGCCCAGCACATCAAGGTCAATTCCCGCACTGACGGAGATACACGACCTGAGGAAGAACAGGAGGTCAAAAACACCCCAGCTTGAGAAGAAAGACAAGTAAGCCTTCACGTTATTTTTGAAATGTTCCAGGCACAGTAACTGGAAATTGCTCAACTGCAAAGCCATTAGAAAACTCAAAGTACCGCAGCACCGGAGGTGGCTCCTCGAGTCGAACAAGTTCCGGAGAGGTCGAGTGATAACGGGTCAGCAGCCGACCCCACCATCATGAAAATGCTTGAGGATCTCATCAAAAGAATTTAATCGGGACAAAAGAGAATAGAAGCAAACGACAAAAAGGTGGAGACCTACAACACGAGGGTCGACCAAATTCCAGGTGCACACCCTATCCTAAAGGGTGTGTATTCGAAGAAGTTCGTGCAAAGACCTTTCCCATCGAGCGCGACCCTGAATCCCATCCCGAAAAAATTCAGAATGCCCGACCTTCCAAAATACAATGGGACCTCAGACCCCAAAAAGCACATCACCGCCTACACTTGTGCTGTGACGGGGAATGACTTAAAGGAGGACGAGATCGAATCCATCCTGTCAAAAAAGTTTGGAGAAACACTGTCAAAGGGGGATATGGTGTGGTACCACAATCTTACCCCTAATTCGATAGACTCATTTGCCATGCTGGCGGACTTTTTCATAAAGGCGCACGCCGGAGCCATCAAAGTTGCAACCAGGAAGTCCGACGTCTTCAAAATCAAGCAGAGAGAAAGGGAGATGCTGTGGGAATTCGTATCTCGCTTCCAAATAGAGCGAATGGAATTACCGCCAGTCTCCGACGATTGGGCACTACAGGCCTTCACCCAAGTCTTGAACGAACGGAGCTCGGTAGCCTCAAAACAACTGAAGCAGAACTTGGAGCTCGGTAGCCTCAAAACAACGAACGGAGCTCGGAGCTCGGCGTTCACAACCGATACTAGTCGAAGATCAGGGTCGAGGATGGAAAGCTAGGGGCCCCCTCGGGCTCAGTATACCCCAGCAGGCTCCTGGTAAAGGAACCAAGGCCAAGCAAGGAAAGATACCAACCATACGCTGAGAATCGAAGAAACGCTCCCAGACGTAATATACCCTGCAACGATTGAAGGACAGACCAAGGCCATAACCCTCGGGGACTTGTGAGCCGAGTCGGCTTTGACCGATTCACAGGACTAGCGGAGGCACGCCGGTTATCAGAATACAACTTCAATGTCAACGTTTCATACATCGTGTCAGCTATAGGTAAAAATCAAGGACACCAGGTGGCCGAAACCCTTGTTGTCAGACCTATCGCAAAGAAACCACAACTTGGTGTGCGAATTCCACAACACACACGGTCATAGGACCGAAGAATGCAGGCAGCTCCGAGAAGAATTAGCTCGGTTAATCATAAAGGGAATCTCCGAGAGTTCTCAACGACCGAGCTAAAACTCAAATTTCGGAAAGAGAAACGAACAAGAAGAATGAGACAGGAGAGCCGCAACATGTCATCCACATGATCATGGGAGGGATAGACATCCCGCAGAAACCAGTCCTCAGACGAACGAAGATATCCATCACTAGGGAAAAACAAACTCGAGGATACATACTTGAGGATGCCTTTACATTCAGTGACGAGGACATCGAGACCTTGTCTCAGCCTCACAACGACGTTCTGGTATCTCTTTTCATGTGAATACATTTCAAATTAAATGTGTACTTGTGGATCCAGGTAGCTCGGCCAACATAATCAGGTCAAGGGTAGTAGAGCAGCTCGGGTTGTTCGAACAGATCGTGCCTGCCTCTCGAGTTCTGAACGTGTTCAACATGGCAAGTGAGACAACGAAAGGAGAGATTACCCTCCCGGTCAACGTGGCCGGCACGATCCAAAACACCAAATTTCATGTCATTGACGGGGACATGAGATACAACCCTCTGCTCGGAAGGCCGTGGATACACTACATGAGAGAAGTACCGTCGAACCTCCATCAAATGATGAAATTTTCATCGAAAGAAGGAGTAAAGACGGTATACGGGGAGCAGCATGCCGCAAAATAGATGTTCGCGGTACACGGCGTGATACCGATGATGACGCCTTCCACGTCAAAGGAACCAAGGGACAAACAAACGGTCAAATGGTCAATCGGACGTGATTTGATATGTTTCGGCATCGAACGTAGAAGTTTAAAGTTCAT
The DNA here is from genome assembly GCA_005239505.1 of Nicotiana paniculata. NCBI lineage: Eukaryota > Viridiplantae > Streptophyta > Magnoliopsida > Solanales > Solanaceae > Nicotiana > Nicotiana paniculata. The sequence continues at coordinate 26,341 of ML328644.1, forward strand.
TGAGCTTGAATTGGGGTGTGATTCATGATTTCATATTTGTTTGATGTGATTTGAGGCCTCGGGCAAGTTTATGTCATGTTTTGGGACATGTTGGTGTGATTGGATGGGGTCCTGGGGGCCTCGAGTGTGTTTCAGATCATTTTGAGCTACTTTGGATGCTGACTGAATGATATCTGGTGTTGTTCTTCGCGTTCGCGAGGATCCTCTCGCGTTTGCGAAGAAGGAATTGACTTCTGGGATTTTCTTCACCATGTTCGCGAAGAGACTCTCACGTTGGTGAAGAAGGAAATCTCTATTGTGCATGTATGACTTCGGATGCTCATATCTATCAATTTATAAGGAATTTGGAGATGATGTAAAAACGAAAGTTGTAGCCCTTTGTGTCTAGTTTTCAGAAAGGTAAACCATTTAGTGTTGCACAGGGCTGGATTTAGTAGCTTATATCTCTAAATCTATGGGGAATTGGGAGATTACCAAAACACTAAAGTTGCAGATCTTGGAGTCTAGTTTTCATAACATTAAACCATTTGTCATTTGCATTTTAGTGCAAAAAGTTATGACCATTATACGAGAGGCTGTGTGAGAATAGTTTGGAAGTGACTTTTGAGAAATTTGTTCGACGCGATGGGGGCCTCGCGAACGCGATGAAGGATCATCTGGCAGTGTATAAGTTTGTAAAAATGGGTTTGGCTCATTTCATCCCATTTCCTCCATGGGAGCCAACCTAGGAGCGATTTTGGAGCTCCATCTTCATCATCTATGTCAAAGTAAGGGATTCTCACATATTGCAAGTTAAATACTTGGATTATATATATGTTTTAACATAAAAATTCATGGAAAATTAGTGAAAACTTGGGGTATTGGTATAAAATCTAGAAATTGATATTTTTGGATTTTGACCACGAATTTGGACATGAGATTTGAAATAAATTATATATTCGAGTTCGTGGTTATGGGTAAAGTTTATCTTCAAATATTTATAGAATCCGGGAACGTGGGCATGAGGGTCATTTTATCGACTTTTCGAGCGGAGTTGAGAAATTTTTTAAATTGAATTGTCGTGAGTATTATAGTATATTTTTATGGGTTTGCACATTTATTGACTAGTTTTGGAGCGTTGGGCATCGGTTAGAGTTGTTGGAAAGGCTTGGAAGCTGGCTATGGAATTTCGGAGCGATGTAAGTCTCCTTTCTAACCTTGTAAGAGGAAAATTAACCCCATAGTTGAACTAATATCTACATACGCATGAGGTGACGAGAGCCCGTATGTAGATATTAGTTATGTCTATGTCCGGGTAGTTTTAGGCTTACATCATGCTTTGATGTTATTATTATTTAATTTTTGTTTATTGTTTGCTTTGAGAAGGATCTGGATTGAGCATGTTTATTAAATATTTTTGAAAGGAGTCGGAAATTATTATAAAAATGGGAATCTTGAAAGCTTTCATTGAAATTTCATATTTTGAAAAGAAATGGAAGAATACTTTAATAACTTGAGAAATCTATGTGTAACCGCGTTTCATGTATGATTCGCGAGCGGGGTATTTCCTTCTACTTCTCTCATGGGAGCGGGCCGTTCGCCTCAGCAGGTTAATAGATGCATCTATGGTTCGCGCCGTTCGACCCTTCGGCAGTGCATAATTTATCATTTTGTTGGATCGGGCTGTACGACCTCGGCATTTATTTGCGCATGCTATTTGCTTGGTACTTTCTGTGATTTGAACTGCTTAAATGCCTTGAGATATAGGTTGTAAACTGAACTGACGGACAACTGCCACTTCCTGTTATCTGTTATTTAATCATGGCATTCATGCCTAGCGCCACATTTAATTATATTAATTTGACCCTAGCAAGTGTCAAGTCGACCCCTCGTCACTATCTCGTCGGGGTTAAGCGGGATACTTACTGGGTACACGTTATTTTCGTACTCATACTACACTTGCTGTACATTGTGATGTACATGTACATATATGGATTGTGGCCTTGTGGGCACAACGGCGTGGTGGATACAGGGACTTAGGTGAGCTGCATCTTTGAGACGGTCCGCAACCAGCAGAGTCTCTTTCCGAGTACTTGTATCTTCTTTTCTGTCGAAACTTATATACTGGGCAGTTGTTCTATTCTATTTTACTTCCTACTAAAAGCTCATGCACTTGTGACACCGGGTTCTGGGATAATTATGAGGTGTTTAGTACTGAAATTTGAAAACGTCAATATTATTCCATAAAGTTTTTTTGTTACTAGTTAAATTAAAAAAAATTTATGTTTTCAGAAGCACCAAAATGAGAATTTAAATTACTATTTAGTGTTGGCTTACCTGACAATGGTGTCCGGTACCATCACAGCCTTTCATAGGATTTTGGGTCGTGACAGATTGAATAATTAAAGGAAGCATAGTAATATATTTGCATCAAATTGGATATGAATCAATTAAGGAATGTAAAATTTACTTGTCGGATAGTAATTAAATACTATAACAATGTGGAGAAAATAACACGAATCAAATGTCATCGCCTACGTAACATATATGTTGTATACTGTGTATATTCGTATATCATTGAATAATTTAAATAATATTCTGCATCTGAATTGATCGAGAAGGAACAAAGATAAGGCAACGTTTGGCCCTCATACGTACGTGTATATATATATAGTAAAAATTGCGCGGGGCATCCTATTTGGTCGGCCCCATTTAACCTATACCCATTTTTTTAAAAACTTTTAACTTGTACCCGCTTTTTAAATAACTTCAGCTCCCTTTCCCTCGCTGAGCTGAAGTTCACCAGTTAAGCTGAAGTTCGCCAGTTATAAAGACAAAACTTCAGCATACGGGGCTGAAGTTCCCCAGTTACAAAGACGAACTTCAGCTAACTTCAGCTTTAGAGCTGAAGTTCCCAAGTTATAAAGACAATTACAAAGACAAAACTTCAGCTCTAGAGCTAAAGTTTTGTCTTTGTAAACTGGGGAACTTCAACCCAGTATGCTGAAGTTTTTGTCAACTGGGGAACTTCAGCCCCGTATGCTGAAGTTCCCCAGTTACAAAGACAACAACTTTAGTTCTAGATCTGAAGTTCGCAAGCTACTTCAGGCTCGTCTACTAGAATGCTGAAGTTTTGCGTGATTGCCTTTGCTACTTCAGCCCCGCATGCTGAAGTTATGCGCAAAAACGGGTACAGATGCAATTTTTTTAATAAAATAAGTGTTAAAACATGGAACAAAGAATGGGTACGGATGCAAAAGCCCCACATATATATGTATATATATATATATACCATAGCCCTAATTTTAGTCCACAGGAAGCTTAAAGCGACACAAAGGACAAAGATGATTTTTCTCAAGCCATTGGACGATACAATCTCCATGAAAAAGGTGCGTGCATGGCATGCGAGTAACTTCAACAACACCCTGTGAAATCAACGTATCAAGACATATGCTACAATTCTCCTCCATATTGATCATGTTTTCCACCTTCACCTTCTCAAGCGCTTCAATTGCATATGCCGATGCAGGAACATGCACAAACTCAGCCTCTTCTAAGGATAAGCCCGCGACTTGTTCTATCAACTCATCCTCATAATAATTTTGGTAAGGATTCGGAATAACTTGAGGAATATGTTGAATTATGTCCAGAACGATTGGGATTCTTCTCGGTGTTTCATGATTTTCTTGAAGGATTGATAATGTCTTAAGCTCGATATCTTTTATCATGTCTAGTTGATACAAGAGAGGAACATGTAAACATGTAAGCATTACATGTATATTATCCCATATATCTAATTTGTCATCTATGTCAAAACATAATTTTTTTACTATATGATAGTTGAAATGAGTGCGATTATAAAACCTCCAACGAGCATCAGATGCGAGATAGAAATTGTGGTGCAATTTTTTGATTCGACATAGGAAGAAAAATTTGTCCTCCAGCAGATTTTCATCCTCGTGGAGGATGCTTTTTTGGTGCTCTATTGTCCAACAGTAAGGGTTAATAGTACTATGACTCAATTCTCCTGCCATTCAGAATTGGTAATTAATGGAAAAAGAGCAAACGAAAATTGAAATTTATGGATTTTGGGATTCTAGTTCTTTTTAAGTCAATAATTAATGAGAAAGATCGGCTTAGTAACTAACGGGAAAAGAAGCAAACTGTGGGACAGAGTTTGCTAGCTATATTTGGCTCTTAGATGAAAGAGATATGTGAAGCTAGACTTTATAGTGTTGGATTATTGTCCTAATTTGCGATGGATTATAAATCTATAGCGGTAGTGGTAGATAAAGCATTAAATAAATTTCCATTGTCAAAATTTAAAAACCTAATTACGTTTGGAAAGCACAGCTATTTTCCAAATTTGTGATGGATATCTCTATGTCGTATTAATAAATTTTTGTCGCAAAAGCATCGATTTTTATTTGCTAATTAAATGTCCTTAATTATATTTGAGTGAGTAAAAAATATTAATTTTCTTCAAATAAGTACAAGAGACACTATGTATTTAAAAAGAGTTAATATCCTTAAACCCACCTAAACTATACCACTTTTGTCAGTTTCCTACCTAAACTATCAAGTGTCCCCGAAAACCTCCTGAACTATATCCCCCTTCGTATAAAAACCCCCCGTTGCTTATGTGACACAGTGTTTGAAATCAGTTCCTCAAAAGCGCGTGAAGGTTGAAAATTAGCATGATTTGGAGCCCACCTGACAACATGAATAACAACTAATTAGCCCATTTCTTTAAAAAACTTATATTTATCCCTTTTTCTTTAAATTACACCATCTTCTCCATTATTTCACCTTTCTTCTCCATTATTTCACCTTTCTTCACCATTTCTTCACCTTTTTTCACCATTTCTTCACCCTTTTTATCTCTTTTAATCTTAATCCATTTGAAATTCTCTCTCTGTTTATTGAGTTTATATTTTTTCTTTCGCATTTTATCCATCCTTCACTGTTACCAAATTAATTTGAAAGAAGAACACCCGTTGTAGAAGAGTAAAACCTGTATTGAAGCAATTATATTTGTAAATCTTCAGATTCTTCAAAGAATCGGAGGTCCCTTTTTCACCAGCAAAACTTCACGTTTGTTCTCAATTCGACATAGCAACGACTAGTTTTGAAGAAGAATCCATAGTAGCAACGAGTGTTTTTGAAGAGAAATCGGAGTAAGATATCAACGACATAGCAACGACTAGTTTCCGATGAGAGTCTCCCTCTCTGATGGGAATGGGTAAAAGACTTAGGGTAAAATATTCTATTTTACTGATATTAACGTGTGTACCCACCCTTTTTTACTAAGAGTAATTAATTAATTTTAGGCTAATTAAGTGGATATTAGGATTAATTAGATTACTTACCCACGTGGTATGTTTTATAATTTAAAAAGAGCGTGTATCATACGTACTACACCATAAGAGAAAGGGGGGGGGGGGGGGGGNGAGGGATATAGTTCAGGGAATTTTCGGGGATACTCGATAGTTTAGGTAGAAAACTGACAAAAATAATATAATTTAGGTGGATTTGAGGGTATTAACTCATTTAAAAATTAATGAATGTATAATATTAGATTTCGTTTCAATTTGTGGACAAAAGTTGTTTTCCATTTTTCACTCATACCAATAGATATCTAATGGAGCTTAATAAATAACGAAAAATGACCTAAAACACCCCTGTCATTTACTAAATTATTTACTTCTATGCTCCGTCCATTTTTTGGTCCAAAAATATCCCCACCATTATTTTATTGCAAAAATTACCCCATCATCTAACGAAAATTTATGTGGTCCCTCTTTCAATGTGTTGGCAACACGTAATTAGGCCACGTGGCTCCCTTGACCACACCAAAATTTAATCTGCTCCAGATTTAAACCCGCCCATGTTAGATGTCATACATGGATCAAATACCCGCTCTACTCAATGACCCGCCCAATTTTCTTGTTTCGATAATAACCATTTGGAATCGAAACTTAGGTTCTGTCCAATTGTCACACCTCCTTTTTTCCAAAAGGGGGATAGGGGAGTTTTTCCAATTTAAGTGACATTATCGAATTTGAGATTTAATCATTTAATTTCAGAGTCGCCACCCGAATTTTTTACGGTGTTCCGAGACACCATTTATTTATTCTAAAATTCCAAATCGAGGAAATTTTGACTCCGTTAAAAAAGTTTGCGAACCAGAAGACCGGATAAGGAATTCTGTTAACCCGGAAGAAGGTGTTAAACACTCCCGAATTTCTTGGTTCTAGCACGGTCGCTTAACTATTAATAATTGGATTAATTATCTGTTTTAATACATGTTTTAGTATTGTGCATTTTTAACCTTTTGAACCGCTTTTAATATTTATGGAATTATTTCGAAACAAGTCACGATGGTGTACACTTGTCATTTTCTTTGTACACGTTGCAAACCGCGCCACATGAAATGCACCCGCAATTTACAACATGTTTATTTGAATTATTGTTCGAAGTTATGGTCGGGTCACATAAAATGCACACCCGAATGAGATTTATATATCACGACTATACCACGTGAGCCGTACCCATAGTCACGCTGATTTATTTGCGCGTGTAAAGCAAACTAGGATGTTCATGAATTAATTTCCTAAAGTAATTTGAGATTATTGTGAGGCCATGGATTGTGGACAAGATATTATTGGGGAGTAAATAGGCTAGCTAACATGATCTATTACTTGGCGCAAATTTCTTATGGTTCAAAACCCACCTTATGGCCCATTCTTCAGTTTTGACTAAACAACAAATGACCCAACGGAACAGAGCCCAAAACTTATTATCATTTTTTGGCAAAACAAACTCACGCGACTCACATAATTCTAATTTACCACAAATGGTTTTCAAATGCAAATGAACAAAATGATGTTTGCTGCTGCAATTTATAATCAACTTAACCAATGTCAAATTTCAAAAACTATAAACAAAAGGCAAGACCTAGAATCAATTTCAGTTTTGTATAGCAACTATTGACAGTGTGCATATCTGCCATCAAATATTATGCAACCAAAAAAACATAAAAATGAACAGAAAAAAGAAAATTTCAAAAAAACGCCAAAATAAGCCAACACTTAAAATCTCTATAAGACAACATATTAGACATCACTTAACCAAAAAATGCAAAGAAACCCAACACCACCCATGTCTTTAGATAGGATAACTAAAATTAATTTACTAAATTCAAAGCAATGAAGATATTCAAGCAATCACCAACAGATAATGTAAAACTCCAAACTTATATATCAAATTAAAAGGGAGATAGGAAAGAACTACACCTTTAATTAGATCTCCATTAAACAGAGTTTTCGGCTAAGACTTGGAATCCCCAACCGAATTTGAATCTCAAAAAACTGATACAAGAAGGAAACAGCGCAACGGCCTCGACGAACCTCGAATCTTCAACGATGACTGAAATGGATCACTGATGCCACCGGAATTTTCGGCGGGAAAACTGAGTTCATCGACAAAGAGGGATTTGACGGTATAAAATCAATTTTATGTGGTGTTCATGGTGTTTGTATGCGGTGTTAGGTGACGGGACAATGAGGTCTTAAAGCTTATCCATGGTTGCGTTTTTGTGATTTTAAAGCTGAAGTTTTTGGGGTTATAAGTCTAAGGAGGAATATGCTCCCTTGTTCTCTCTGTGTTTTTCCGTCTCCTCCTTCCTCTATCAATGTGTGTCTTTTTTAGTTGAAGGAAAAAAGAAATGAAATTGGCGAAGAAGCAGTAGTTAAAATAGGAGTTGTAGAAGTATAAAATTAATGAAAAATAGAGTCTCTTAAGTGCTGGGATATACAGCGAGACCCACCCAACATTCTTATTTTTTATATATGGAAATGAGTGTTGGCCTATTGATGTCACCTTTTTTTTTGCCGATTCTTTTACTCTTTTAATTAAAAAGGACTTGATTCCTTCCAAAAGGGGAGGGGGCATTAGGTTAGAGATTGAAGGGATTTTTTGGGGGTAAGGTCTGCCGTCTCTTTTTTAAGGGGAAGGTCTAATTTTAGGTCTCCTCCTTAATGTGTATATATAGGATTAGGATATTAAAAATTAGGTCTGAGGTTGAAGATAAATGGGCTCCAGCTTTGGACCTTAAAATTGGGCTAAAAAATGTCTAAACTTTAGAAATCCCTTTTAATATAGGGTAAATATACTATATAATGTAAAAATCAATCTATTTAATTAAACTAAATTATATGTAAAATATGAAACTAGATTTTCCAAATATCATACTAAAAATAAAAAATAAGATTAGGTTAAAATGATCGCAAAAATAAAAATAATAATCCTATCAAAATACTAATATTCCTGAAAACAAAGTGGAACTATTTTTTGTATTTTTTGACTTTTATGAAAGGTAGATAAACTAAAAGTAACTAGATAAAATATCAAGTATCAATTATCTAAATAGAAGAAAATATTTTTGTAATTTTTATTTTTGTGATAAAATAAAGTAAAAGAGTCAAAACTAGTTAAAATAGCGATATTAGACCTAAACTAAATATTTAAAATGCTAATATATATAAAATTCTGAAGAGGGTAAAAAATTACATGTCTACCATGTCTTTGTTGTGTTCCTTCTCATGATTTTGAAGCTTGTTTTCACACAATGCTAAGTCCAAAATTGAATTATTTTTTACATGTTCTGCTTTTTTATTTTCAATAAAGTTAAAATGTTTTGTTTTTTCAAATAAATAAGATAAAGTTTTGATGTTTATGGTCTTTTAATGGTGAAAATGTGTATTTTTTAATAGGAGGATGTGGCTGTGGCATTCTAAGGTGATAGATAATATTGGGCTTGAGATATATATTAGTATGGCTGTTGTAATTTTAAATCTAAAAACGTGATTTCAAACACTGTCGAAGGTCTGAAAACGCCATTGAAGGCCGAATGAGCTTTCGGGTTTTGTCGATTTGAAGTTGCGGATCTATAAATGTCACGACCTAATTCCATTATAAGCCGTGATGACGTTCAATACTGTTGTTAGGCAAGCCCACACTGCTCAAACTAGTGCATTCTCATTTGAGTAAATTACTCAAGTGGATAATAATTCTACATTTGTTGAAAAGATCTAGAAATTTATCAATGTGACAAAATTAAACGGGAGCAACGAGTACAAACTGTAGTCATATAAATAATACAAAAATCATAAGTCTACTAGTGTGCGTGTCAAGACTCGGTGTCACAAGTATGTTGTAACGACCCGGTCGGTCGTTACGTATAACTTGCATTAAAAATTGTTGTTATTGACTTGTTATAGATTGGTTATACTTTATTTGATGTAATAGAGTTGGTAGGCTTGAAATCAAATGGTTGTAGTGAGAGTTCAGTCATAGCCTTTAAAAATAGCTTTAAAATGAAAAAAGTCAACTGAGAGTTGACTTATTGGTAAACGACCTCGGAATAAGAATTTTATGGCTCAGATAGCTTCGTTAGGTGATTTGGGACTTAGGAGTCTGTTCAGATAATTTTGTGATGTCCGGTGTAGAATTAGGCTTGAATTGACGAAAGTTAGTTTTTGATAATTTCCGGTCGGCAGTGGAAAATGGGATATCGGGGTCGGGATGGAATTCTGATAGTTGGAACAGGTTCGTAATGTCATTTTGGATGTGTCTTCAAAATTTCAGGTTAATCGGAGTTGTTTTGGATAGTTTCGGCATCGTTGATGGATTTTAGTAAATTGAAGGTTCTTAGGCTTGAATCCGATGTAGTTTTTGGTGTTTTGATGTTAGTTTTGGTATTTTGAGAGTTCAACTAAGCTTGAGTGAAGTTATGTGACGTGTTAGTATGTTTGGTTGGGGTTCCGAGGGGCTCGAGATTGAATTCGGGTGCTTAACGGAGGTTTGGGCTTGGAAATTTGCAGCAATACAGCTGTTGGTGCTGGTGTAACCGCACCTGCGGAAGTTTGACAGCAGGTGCGGGCCTGCAGGAGCGGGCAGTGGGTCGCAGGTGCGGTTAGGGGACCGCAGGTGTGTCTCGCAGGTGCGGAAACCCTGGGCAGTATATACTTAAACCCTCCGCGACTTAAACACTTTTTACTCCATTTTTGTACGGACATAGAGCTTTGGGTGCGATTCTTGAAGAGGAAAATCAGTGTTCTTCATAGAGGTAAGTATTTTGATCATTAAAACTCGTTTATGGATGATTATAGAACATAACCTCAGCAATTAATTCATGAAAATCAATAGAAAAAGGGAGTTTAGGGCTTGAGATTATGAGACCTTTAGGGATTGATTTGAGGGGTCAAACGAACTCAGATTTTAGTGTTCTTTATATGCACGGACACGTGAGATGAAGAAGAACAATTTTATATAAAAATTTCTGAGTTTTGGGACGCGGACCTGGGGGTCGGGTTTTGACCAATTTCGGATTTTTGAGTTAAATTTGATATTTTTCGATTGAAATTTATTCCTTAAGCATAAATTGATGATAAAAAAATGAACTTGGAAGAATTGGAGCTTTCGGAAGTTTATACAAGAGGCAAGCGTGTTGCAGAATAGTTTCTGGGCTAGTTTTGAGGTAAGTAACGTCTTTAAATACTGTCCTGAGGGTATGAAACCCCGGACTATGGACCCTTTCACGGGTTTTGAAATGAGAAGGTTGGAACTTTGGAAATATCTTCCTTATTTAGGCGACTACTGAGTTGCTAAATCGACTTTTAAGCCTATGCTTAATTAGTATTATTCTATTATGATATGATTTGGGCTGTAAGCCGTGTTTGGGGCCTAGTGCCGATCTGTTTTCCCCTTGGGGGTTGTGTTTACTATATTTTCCTCACTAATATGCTATGATTTTACACTCAGTCTTCTCCTGACAAATTGTTTTGACACTCAGAGTATTTTGATACTATTTATTGAAAAATAAAACATTGTTTTGGGTCGAGAACCCGGTATGTTTATGGCCTAAGGGAAAATTGAGAGTGTCTGACTGAGTGAGGCTTTCAGGCCTATATTGTGAGGAGCTTTCAGGCCTTATACGAGAGGTGAGGAGGCTTGAAGGACTTATATGAGGGAGGCTTTCAGGCCTATATTGTGAGGAGGCTTTCAAGCCTTATGTTGTTATAGCGCTTGGGTTGTAGGAGCTCCTCCGGAGTCTGTACACACCCCCAGTGAGCGCATGTACCTATTGAATGATGATTATTTCCCGCGGGGCTGATACTGAGTGATGATTGTTACTGAGTGATGGTTGATACGGAGTGATGATTATTACCCGTGGGGCTGTTACTGAGTGATTGAGAGAATGCCTGGGGGGCAACTGCTACGAGAAATGATTTTGGCCCGGGGGGCAGATTTATGATGATTTTACTAAGTTTTAGAACTATGATTTACTTCTCTTTCAAACTGGTTTGAGAATTTCTCTGAGATATACTAATATTACACTTTTTTTGAAAAAGAAAAGATTTCTGAAAACTGATTTCGAACTTATGTATTTGATGAATACTACATGGTGACGTGGTGTTTTACTAGTTTTGTGAAATTGTGTATCTGTACTGTGTGTTTTATAGTTCTCAGACTGTGATTTATTTTCATTATTACTGAGTTGGCGTGCTCATAAAGACTCCCTGTGCCTCTGTGCACAGATCCAGGTACCAGTTCGCAGCAGTAGCTGTCCCAGTTCATTTGTCGCAGTTCACGGGATTTCGAGGTAGCTGTCCAGCGTCCACAACTTCTCCATTTCCCTTCCTTATTTAGTTTTACCAATTGATTCGGAGATGTATATTATAGTATTAGCAGAGTTACATTTATTTTATTCTTAGATGCTCATGATTATTGACTCCAGCCTTGGGAGGTTTTGTTTAGAGTTGTTAGACTATTATCGGGGCGTTAAGACTGAATTACATTTTTCTATGCTATGGTTGCTGCTTATTATTAAATTGTGAACTTTTATAATTGAACAAATGCGTAGTAAGGTGATGGTCGGCTAGCCTAGTTCCACGATAGGCGCCATCACGACCTGTTAGGATTTGGGGTCATGACAAGTTGGTATGAGAGCTCTAGGTTACATAGGACTCAACGGTCATGAGCAGGTTTAGTAGAGTCTTGCAGGTCGGTACGGAGACGTCTGTACTTATCTTCGAGAGGCTGCAGAACCCTTAGGAAACATTACACATTCTTGAATTCGTGTCGTGCGAATCCATTTATTCAGCCAAAACCGTAACTCTTTGAATTCCTTTCATATATTTGAATGCACATGTGAGCGCTTGGTATCAGTTGTGCGTCGTCGTCTTATGACTTCCATGGGTGAGATGTGATTGTTAGAATATTGATAATGGGCCAGTCGGAAGGACTTGAGGCCGAATTATTGTCTGCGGCTTGAGTGTTGAATTTCAATTGGGTGAGCATGTGTTGGGGGACTTATATGTCCGTTTGTGTCCTTATTGATGGAACTTTGTGACTAGATGACTACATGGTGAGTGTGATCTGATAGTTAGATGTATTCAGGTTGTTTGATTGTGACCAAAATAAATTGGCGGGAGATATGGCAAGCACCATTGATTATTTGACTTTTGTATTAAGTTAGAATATGGCTTCGAGTTATGAGTATTGAATGACCTCTCGTGTAGTTAGTTATGGAGTGAAGTGGGTTTTCTTGTTATGTTCTGAGTTCCTGTGATGTCTTTTGAGCTGACCAATTCCCCAGCAGCGTCTATGTATTTGATTAATGGTGTATTCCAGCCGTATTAACACTCTTTTATTATTGTATTTATTGATGGCATCCTGTCGCACTCTCGTAGCCAGGGGTAGCATACTCAGCAATTGATGATGGTATTACGAGGATATAGGGAGGAGAAGCTTTGTGCTAAGTCCTCCAAGTGTGAATTGTTGTCTCAGTTTAGTAGCATTCTTGGGACACGTGGTGTCCAGTGAAGGTATCTATGTGTTGAGACGAGTAGAGATTCTAGAAGCTCAAGAATTCCTTGACCACAACTCCAGTGTTAGTATTGCCATCAGCTTGAGGTTCTTACCCGCTTCATGGGATGTCTTGGAGGCAGGAAGTGGTTGTGTTCTAATGTAGGAAGGTATAATGATTGCATGATAGCCATGATTTTCGGAAGTGTATTGGGAGATATCATTTTGAGGTTAAGCAGGCAGGGGTGTCCCCTGCGGGTTGTCCTGAGGTGTGTGACCCTTATGTTTATCTGTAGTAAGTTCTCTCTACCAGTAAATGATGTATGTTGTAATTTGAGTTTAGATCGCTTGTGGGAGTTGGCATGACCATTAGAATGGTGGATGCGAGATTTGCATACGAGTTGAGGGTTAGATGGTCTGGGTCATATGAGAGTAGGAATGATTTAGTTGAACCTCACCATAGTATGGTAGCAGTGATAGTGTATGGGCATCTTGGTGTCAAGGCTTGTGGTGTATTTAAATTATTACGGATTCTATCCATCAGTATCAGGAAGAGGAAGGTAATGACTTTAAATTCACAGGAAGTCTCTTCAGGGTAAGTATTTCTAATGTGGTGCATTTGGGGATAATTGAGGGAGTATTCAGCGGCTTATGAGCCTTAGGCGGTATATTTTTATGCTCGGGTTTCGTGGGGTAAGTCAGGATTGAGAATTGTGGTATTATGGCAAGAAGAAGTATCAATTCGAAGGTAAGTTAGAAGGAACTTGGATAAATAGGACAACTTGGTAGTAGGTCAGATCGGCATGATAAGGGATATGGTTAGTTCTTTGGGGTGTTTATAAGGTAATGAGTTGTTACAGGTGTTTATTAGCAATTCTGTTGGGATTTGGTGGCATGTGTAGCTTGGTTGAGTTGGAAGGATTCAGTCTTGGCGGTTTGGTGTTGTACAAATGTGATTCGGGAGTTCTTGATGGTTTCTACCACGGTTGGAGATGTATATTTCTACTGGCGTGAGAGCCATCTGATGTATAGTAATTTTTCTTCTAGATGGGATCAAATGGAAAGTTCTTGGTTAGTTGGGTACGTAGTTGTTTGTGGATAGGAAGGGGGCATGAAGTTCTCATATTTATCATAGGATTGCATGGCGTATGCGGTATTTTTTGTATAGTGGAGAGTGGCATATGTGAGGTCACGGTTCAGCTCTAGAAGGAAGGTCAGAACTGGAAGTTTTAGATGATTAGGTAAAGGATACCACTATTAGGTGGCTGGATGAGGGTATACATTCAGAGAGGGCAATGTTTTTAGGGCAATGTGTTGAATACGGGTGCTTCATTGGTGTTACGACGCTCTCTTGTTGGATCGATTACTAGTATTCAAGGTTTCTTGGTGACACAGAGGAATTATGGGGGTATCCCTCGTGGAATGATAAAGTATTAGGGGCGTGTTATATATTTGAGTGGTGGAATTGGAATCAGATATGGTAATTGGTGCGCCTCATGGATTTTGAGACTAAGAGTTTTCATGAACTGATTATTTTTGTAGTTGTGAACTACGAGGATGCGAGAAAATCTAGAGAAATGTTGGTATATGTCATGATTCAGTCTTTATGAACTTTCAGAGAGTTATCTACCTGTTGTGGGCGACCAGAGTTGACTTAGAGTTATTGGTAGGCCAGTATGGGTGTGTGTTCTGCACCGAGTCGGAATTGCTGACTCCGAATTGATAATGTTGAAGGATGTACCATTTGATTGTCACTGGGCTTATTCGTGTTTTTGAGTGATCTATGAGTTACCTTTCGGTGTTTCAAGGAGTTGTGATCATTGTTTATATACGTGCATAGGGTGTAGTTCTATCGGGGCTTTATAGAGAGAGTTGAGTAAGGTAAGTAATTGGGTGTTGCAGGATTGAGACGTGTTGGTTATGTTCCTTCTGGTTCGGGTTGTATGGTATCGTCCGATTTCCCCGTGATTATGGCAATGCACTTTGAGTAATTGATGTCGAATTTCACATGGTTATTGATTTTGAGAAAGGTGGCTTAGAGTGTTTTCATGTGGTCCAGCGGTTGGATAGGATCACGCTTTGCAGCTCAGTTAGGTAGAGGTATGATCCTTGGTGTCGGATTTGTGTGATATGGTTTCACGATGTGTATCAGGCTTTTAGCATGATGTGGTAATATTAAGTGTTAGTGGAAGGATAGTCCTCTCGTGTGGGTCTTCTTTATTTAATGAATTGAGTTCTTGGTATGTGGTTATTGAGTGCACAAGTTGCACAAGTTATGGCTCTGGATGGTATTGGTACTGATCGGACGAATGGTTGCTGGTTTATACGTGTATATTTCATCATCGGCAGTATGTGGAAGTGTTAGAGCGAGGTATGGTTTGATAGGAGGGTATGTGCCGGTACTGAGTTGTTTGAACAGCTATTGTAGTTAGGAGTTATCGCTATGAGTGGTTGAGCCATGCGGTATATTATGTGATTTCATCTTGGGTTACGAATATGGTTTGATACAGCGTGTTCAGGCTATTTCAGCTTATAGTCGTGGAAATTTGAACTGGTAAATTATTTTAGAAGTGGAAACTTGGTTTTAAGTTTTATGGGTCAGGATTTGATAATGAAATTTCAGTTATGTTGTGTTATCAGGCCTAGATGGGGTAGGTTGACGTGGTATCACCTCCGAATATGTGCATGGAAGGTTACACATCAATTTTTGGTGGTGTTGGAACAACTCTAGGCACGTTCGAGGATGAACGTATGTTTAAGTGGGGGAGAATGTAACGACCCGGTCGGTCGTTATATAGAACTTGTTAAAAATTGTTGTTATTGACTTTTTATAGATTGGTTATACTGTATTTGATGTATTAGAGTTGGTAGGCTTGAAATCGAATTGTTGTAGTGAGAGTTCAGTCATTTAGCCTTTAAAGATAGCCTTAAAATTGGAAAAGTCAACTAAGAGTTGACTTATTGGTAAACGACCTCGGAATGCGTATTTTATCGCTCGGATAGCTTTGTTAGGTGATTTGGGACCTAGGAATGTGTTCAGAATAATTTTGTGATGTCTGGTGTAGAATAAGGCTTGAATTGGCGAAAGTTAGTTTTTGGTGATTTCCGATCAGCAGTGGAAAATAGGATATCGGGGTCAGATTGGAATTCCGACAGTTGGAACAGGTTTGTAATGTCATTTTGGATGTGTCTGCAAAATTTCAGGTCAATCGGAGTTGTTTTGGATAATTTCGGCATCGTTGGTGGATTTTAGAAAATTGAAGGTTCTTAGGCTTGAATCCGATGTAATTTTTGGTGTTTTGATGTTAGTTTTTGTGTTTTGAGAGTGCAACTAAGCTTGAATGATGTTATGTGACATGTTAGTATGTTTTGTTGGGGTCCTGAGGGGCTCGGGATTGAATTCGGGTGCTTAACTGAGGTTTGAGCTTCGAATTTTGCAGCAATACAACTGCTGGTGCTGGTGTAACTGCACCCGCGGAAGTTTGACCGCAGGTGCGGGCCCGTAGGAGCGGGTAGTGGGTTGCAGGTGCGGAAGGGTCGCAGGTGCGGTTAGGGGATCACAGGTGCGGGTAAGTGGGTCGCAGGTGCGGAAACCCTGGGCAATATATAATTAAACCCTCCGCGACTTAAACCCTTTTTACTCCATTTTTGTACGGACAGCGAAATTTGGGTGCGATTATTGAAGAGGGAAATCAGTGTTCTTTATAGATGTAAGTGTTTTGATCATTAAAAATCGTTTATGGGTGATTATAGAACATAACCTCAGCAATTAATTCATGAAAATCAATAGAAAAAGGGGGTTTAGGGCTTAAAATTATGAGACTTTTAGGGATTGATTTGAGGGGTCAAACAAACTCCGATTTTAGTGTTCTTTATATGTACGGACTCGTGAGATGAAGAAGAACAGTTTTGTATAAAAGTTTCTGAGTTTCAAGGCGCAAGCCCGGGGGTCGGATTTTGACCAATTTCGGGTTTTTGAGCTAAATTTGATATTTTTCGATTGGAATTTATTCCTTAACCATAAATTGATGATAAAAATCTGAACTTGGTAGAATTGGAGCCTTCGGAAGTTTATACGAGAGGCAAGCGTGTTGCAGAATAGTTTCCGGGCTAGTTTTGAGGTAAGTAATGTCTTTAAATCCTGTCCTGAGGGTATGAAACCCCGGACTATGCACCCTTTCACGGGTTTTGAAATGAGAAGGTTGGAACTTTGGAAATATCTTCCTTATTTAGGAGACTATTGAGTTGATAAACCGACTTTTAAGCCTATGCTTAATTAGTATTATTCTATTATGATATGATTTGGGCTGTAAGCCATGTTTGGGGCCTAGTGCCGATCTGTTTTCCCCTTGGGGGTTTTGTTTACTAGATTTTCCTCACTAATATTCTATGATCTTACACTCAGTCTTCTCCTGACAAATTGTTTTGACGCTCAGAGTATTTTTGATACTATTTATTGAAAAATAAAATACTATTTTGGGTCGAGAACCCGATATGTTTATGGCCTAAGGGCAAATTGAGAGTGTCTGACTGAGTAAGGTTTTCACGCCTATATTGTGAGGAGGCTTTCAGGACTTATATGAGAGGTGAGGAGGCTTTCAGGCCTTATATGAGAGGCGATTTCAGGCCTTATATGAGAGGTGAGGAGGCTTTCAGGCCTTATATGAGGGAGACTTTCAGGCCTATATTGTGAGGAGGCTTTCAGGCCTTATGTTGTTATAACGCTTGGGTTGTAGGAGCCCCTACGGAGTCTGTACAAACCCCCAATGAGCGCAGGTACCTATTGAGTGACGATTATTGCATGCGGAGCTGATACTGAGTGATGGTTGATACTGAGTGATGATTCCCACGGGGCTGTTACTGAGTGATTGAGAGAGTGCCTGAGGGGAAACTGCTACGAGAAATGATTTTGGCCCGAGGGGCAGATTTATAATGATTTTACTAAGTTTTCGAACTATGATTTACTTCGCTTTCAAACTGGTTTTTACTGAGCATTTTTCTGGGATATACTGATATTACACCTGTTTTGAAAAAGAAATGATTTCTGAAAACTGATTTCGAACTTATGTATTTGATGAATACTACATGGTGACTTGGTGTTTTACTGGTTTTGTGAAATTGTGCATCTGTATTGTGTGTTTTATAGTTCTCAGACTATGATTTATTTTCATTACTACTGAGTTGGCGTACTCATAAAGACTCCCCGTGCCTCTGTGAACAGATCCATGTACCAGTTCACAGCAGTAGCTGTCCCAGTTCATTTGAAGCAGTTCACGGGATTTCGAGGTAGCTGTCCAGCGTCCACAACTTCTCCATTTCCCTTCCTTATTTAGTTTTAGCAATTGATTCGGAGACGTATATTATAGTATTAGAAGAGTTAGATTTATTTTATTCTTAGATGCTCATGATTATTGACTCCAGTTTTGTGAGGTTTTATTTTAGAGTTGTTAGACTATTATCGGGACGCTAAGACTGAATTACATTATTCTATGCTATGGTTGGTGCTTATTGTTAAATTGTTAACTTTTATAATTGAACAAATGCGTAGTAAGGTGATGGTCGGCTAGCCTAGTTCCTCGATAGGCGCCATCACGGCCTGTTAGGATTTGGGGTCGTGACATATGTGGACAATCTAGTAGAATATACAAAAGAATACTAACCTACTGTCTGAAAGGAAATAGAAAGAAAAGAAATAAAACATAAGAGAGCCTCCAGCGGATGCGGAACGGCTCAGAAGGAAGCTCATCGTGAAGTGTCGAAGTGGGGATCAAATCTGCGCACCAGACTGGTAACCAGATGCACCTGCATTAGATCCTGTACAATTAAGTGCAGAAGAGTAGCATGAATACATAAATAATATGTACCCAGTAAGTATATAGTCTAACCTCGAAGAAGTAGTGACGAGGGGTCGACTCCAACACTTACTAGGGCCAATAACATGAAAATATGAGATTATAATTATGCATGATATACCACAATAAAACTCATAATAAGAAATAACTAAACAAGTCTTCACCATATTTAAGAAGTTAAATCACTTTCTTCCTTTAAAACATATGATCACACAAACAATGAATTTATACCAAATATGAAAGGAACTTCCAGTTCTATTATCACACACGAATACCACCGAGGACGTTCGGACCGATCCAACATAAATGTAACCTCTGCACTGCCGAGAGTCGAACGACACGAACCATAGATGCATCTATTACCCCGCTCGCGAATCATACATGCGACGCGGTCAAATATAAACTTATTAATAAACCATAACTCTTTCTTGATTATTTTCAAAATAAAGACAATTTAACTTGAAGCTTTTAAATTCTTAAAAATCCTCAACTTATTTCCATGTAATAAAGTTAAAAAATATAATGAAATAACGGTGTCCACAAGTATGGTGTAAACCTAAAACTACCCAGACATAAACAGGACTAGTAGCTATGTACGGACTCTCACCACTTCGTGCATACGTAGCCCTCACAAATAACAACTCATATCAATTAAGTTCACCTATGGGGTAAGATCCCTCTTACAAGGTTAGATAAGAGACTTACCTCGTCTCAAAGCCTACTTCCCAATTCAAGAATGCGCTCAACCCTCCGAAATGGATGCCAAACGACTCGGAACTAGACAAACATTATATAAATCAATCAATCTATGCTCAAAGTTCATATTTCAACTATTAAAGTGATTACCCAACCCACTTTGCGAGATTTCTAATATTCACCCCTAGTCACACACGCTCGGATTCCAAAAATTTTGAAGAAAGTTGTTACCCATAACCTTAAGAACATAATATATGATTTTCAGTAAGTTTCATAATCATTTTCTTGGTAAAATCTCATTTTTATTAAACACTAGGTTTTTCTTCCAAACCCATGATTTCTACAAATTTTCATGTAGAAATCAACCGATAATCTATGTATTAAACTCACATTAAGACAGGAATTACTTACCCTCAATAACCAGGTTGAAATCTCCCCCTTTTGAAGCTCTAGAATCGCTTAAGTGTGAGAAAGGGAGAAAAATTCCTATGTCCCGTATTAAATGAGGCACTGCGTCCAGCGATTTCTCACCTGCGGTGCATTGGCCGTACCTTTGGAAAATCCATCGCAGGTGTGCATTTTCCCTTACTTTCCAAGATCCGCATCTGCGGGCTCAAGGGACCACATCTGCGCACAAGCCCGCACCTGCGACCACTGACCTCGCACCTATGGTCGCGCATGTGCCAAAACGTCCGCACCTGCGGTGCCTGGGCTGCCCTCCCTCCTTGGCTTCTGCGGCTGGCCAACCGCAGGTGCGGGTACACCAGAACGGGTGCACTTGCATCCCTGTTGAGATTCAAACTAAACTCGCGCATTGTCCGAATGGTGCCCGGGGCCCCGTCCAAACATACCAACAAGTTTGGAATCATAAAACGGACTCACTCGAACTCTCGGAATGCCCGAAGAAACATTAAAACTAAGAATCGCACCCCAAAACCAATTGAATCAAACTTAATAACTTCAAGTTCTTCATTTTACTTCCAATTCTCCGAAACGTACTTAAGCTACTCGGAGTGACACCAAATTTTTCATGCAAGTCTTAAATGACATTACGAAACTATTTCCGGTCTCAAAATTCCATTTGGACCTCGATATCACCAAAATCTGCTCCAAACCAAATTTAAAGAACTTTTAAAACCTTGAAGAATCAATTTTCACTATTAGGCACTGAAACGCTCCTGGGTTATCCATAACCCGATCCGAACATACACCTAAGTCCCAAATCATTATACGAACCTATTAGAACCGCTAAATCCTGATTCTGAGGTTGTTTACTCAAAATATTGACCGAAGTCAAACTTGGCCTTTTAAACCAACCTTAAGGAATCAAATGTTCCGATTTCAACCCGAACCCGTCCAAATCCCGAACTAACCATCCTCTCAAGTCATAAAATAGTAAAAGCACATACGAGGAGTCTTATTTAAGGAACCGGTGTAGAAAGCAAAACGACCGGTCTGGTCGTTACAATAAAGAAGAAGAGGTTAGATCTGAAATTCTGAAGAGCTGGCAACATTTCATAGCTCATAATCTTGATTGTGAACTACTTGGTTACTTGAAACGTTAAATAAAGAGCTAAAAACTCTATTGGAGCGTTTTGGTGAAGCTTGAAAACATAATGGGTCTTTTGATCTAGTTGTTGTTTTGTTTAATAAAGTAATGGGGTTTTATTTTGATGATTGTTGAGGGATTGTAGTTAAATTCTCGGGAGTCTCTTTCTATGTTCTTTGTATTGTGGTATCAGAGCCATCCCATCCTTTCGGAGGGAGGAATAGTTTACTAAATATGTCTGAGTCGTTTCCATGATCCTCTTCCCTTGAAAAAATGAATATGTCTCCCACTCTATATAAAACCTTGTCCAAAAAATATGATTACCTCTATGAAGTCGATATCCTACCAGATGAACAAAAAGTATCTTCCACTGAACTACCCCTCATAAACCCTTACTCAGCTTTTGCCAAAAAATCATTTGCACCATGGACCATAATCCGTTCCTTAGTCCAACACAAACCAAAAGGAGTCAGAGAATATGTTGTTGCCTCAAAACTTGACCAGCATCCTGTTCTTGCTGCTCGAGAGGAACAATTTATTACCCTCTGAATTCTAGATGATTTTCCAAGACAATGGAGAGATCATGGTTTTACCCATATCCATTTTGGTGCTATCCGAATTTCTCTCACATCTTCATGGAAGAAAAGGTCAACCTATTGTTGCTCGACTTTCTCTTCTAGATACAAGATACTTGGAGTACCAACATGCAAATTTGGGTACTGCAAAAGTTACCTTGAATGCAGGGACTGTCTTCATGACTATCTTTCCAAATTTCAACATGTCCCTTTTTGACCCATACTTAACCGAAGCACTAAAAATCCCAGTCCAAATTCAAGGTGCCCCACAAGCCAAAGATTCTATCCAAGCCACTCTTCATCACCAAATAGCGTGGCGGGTCCAAAATCATGCCATGGATCTATGCATTCCCGAAGGAGAAAATGCTTTACTCTTGAATATTGGTGCTACAAAAGGAAATAGCATGTGCACCCAAATACCCAGACAAATTTCTAGAGATGAGCTTGTCAAAATTCTTCCGGATTCCTGGATTACAAATTATGAAAGGTTAAGGGAACCAGAAGAACCTCTATAATCTGGTGAGCCAACTTTTACCAAAAGAAATGACAAAATCGTTTCCATAAGCTTTGACCATTCCCATCTCAAAAAACCCAATAAAATCATCTTTTCTTGCCAAATGATCCAACCCAAAGACACAAACCCTGACTCTGACCTGAAAGAGAACCTTTATGGAATATACAAACTATCATGGAAGAACATGACTGGTGTAAACATTTTGATAAAGACGATAAAAGAGTTTGGTGGTTCAAATGCCCCTTTACCGAACACTGCCCTTGGGATCTTGGCTGCGACTGCCAAGAATGTTTTGAAGATCCAAGTGGAGAATATGATGAACACCACCTGCGTCATTGGGAAAGATTTTGCCTCAACAAGACTAACAAAATCCAAGAAAAAGGGGAAAAACTACTGAAAAACAATTTCGAGCCAGATATGAAAATAAAGACCCTTCAATTAGCTCATTAAGCCGTCCAGGTAAATATGAATTTCTTGTCAGTTGCAAACCGCAAGAATGGCCAAAATTACCAGAAAAATTCACTCCAAGTTGGGAAGACAGTGAAACCACCCCAAAACCAAAACCGCCATCAGCTTGTAACCCAGAACCCAAAAAGCCACCTGAACCTAAAATTCCATCAACCCAAAAGTCTACACTCCCACAAATATTCATGTTGAGCGCTTCAAGTTCTAGCCATACCCAAGATTTTCCTCCACTCCAACCTTTTGAATAAGAAGGTGTCATCCATGCTCCAAAAAACCCCAAGAAAAATATAATACTACCTTCTGGAGAAAAATCCCAAACAAGTGACATCGAGACAACAATGAGCTGGAAATCAGAAAATTCCATCTGCCAAAACAAAGTGCTCAACAATATTGGCAAAACCATAAAAAACGTGGCTCATACACAAAACAAGTTAATAAGCAAAGTGGAAACAATTGAGAAAAAGGTGGGGCAGACATCGTCTCAGCATGTAGGACTAATCAAAGCCTTGGAGCTAATATTGGCAAATTTACAATATGAGATTTGTCCGCCAGGAACTACACCTTTCCAGTTCTTCCAACAACAACAAAAGGAGACGATTTCAATCAAGGAACAAATTCAAATTTTGAGAAATGACCACTTTGAGTCACAAAAAACCCCATTTTCCCCTTCAAAATCTACTTTCTTCCCCATGTCAACACAAACATATTCCCCACCAAAACTGGACAACACTTTTTCTACCTTTCCTAACACCTCACAGAATCCTATATCTTTCACCCAACCTTTAAAAGAAGAATCTGAATTCGATATTGCAAAAATGGTTTGGGAAAGGAAAGATGCTCTTGTAGCCAAGAAACAAACCAAGAAAAGGTGAGACCAAGGAGAAAGTTCAAAAGGGTCCAACCCAGAAAGTCTGATGATTTCTGATCAGAAGACTCCAGACTTCTATGTCTCCCAGCCAAGAAACATGTCAGAAAGAGATACCACATGGTCACAATCTCTAAATTCATCAGACGATGATACAATGGAAGATAACTCTCAATCCATCAATGAATCCATAATAAACTCTTCTGACGAAGACGATCCCCCAATATTTGTGAGCCAACCAAGAGACCCAGAAATATCTGAAGTAAAGGATGATCAAGAAGGCATAACAGATGAATCAATCCCAGAAAGAATATATGAACCCATGGCGTCAAAACCAGTTGGAACTGGCTTCCACACTTTCACCTTAGATGACATCAAGGTTTCAAAATGGCCTCAAAGGATACAAGACTTTTATACTTGGATGGTGACCAAAAATTTGGTGGAACGAGAAAAGTATATCATCCTGTCAGAACTAACTTTACGGTTCCTAGGAATCCTCAGAGATTGGTGGAATTCACTTGGGATTCAAGACAAAAATATTTTTATTACATCCCAGGATTTTGCCTTGAACATTAAAATCCTACATGAAGTGTTCTGCGGAGATACTGTTCAAAGACAGGAGAAAATGCGAAGACAACTCTTCGAGATGAAGTTTGTGTTATTCGACAGAAATGACATTGACAGGCATTTTCAAAAAATGGCAAAGATGAACTTTGAAATCGGCGGAGACATCAACCCGAAGCAAACCTTTGTCTCTTCCCTTCCAAAGATGTTGGCAATCCGAACCATGACCATCATTGGAGAAAAGTTTCAATCAATAACAATCCCACAAGTCGGCTACATCAGACAAGCTATTTTCGTTGCATTGGAGGATATTTGTACAAAGCGCTCAGCCCTAAAAAAAATTATCCAGCACAATGTAGCGCTTGACAAAGCATGTCGCAGATCCGATCTAATCACTGGATCAGGATGTTCCTGCCACACATCTAGGCGACAGAAAGGATTCTGGAGGTTCAGATGGCCATGAATTCCAGATGGAAAACAAAGGTCCAAGAGACGCATAAAATATTTCAGACGTAGAAGGACAGGAAATTTTAACAAGAAAAACATATGCTTTATTTGCCACAAGATCGGACATTTCCCTAAAAATTGTCCCCAATCAAGAAGATCAGTCAAACTTCTTGAAGAATTGAAGAGTACACTGGCATACATCTCGGAAAAGAGGAGGGACTTGAATCCATATTCTCTGTGGATGATGAAGCAAGTGAAGAAACTTTATTCTCTCTTGATATCAATCAAGATCAAGGCAATGAGCACTACCAAATTTCATAACCAGTGATCGAAGCTCGAGAGGATATCAACGCTCTCGTAGTCATTCCTCAAGTAGAACTCAAAGTCTATTCATCCAAATGGGATAAACCAACTCGAGTTATTGCTTTCATCGACACTGGAGCTGCCTCTTCACTCATAAATCCTGCAGTTCTCCCTGAAGATCAATGGGTGCCGCACTTTATGGATTTTAACACTGCATCATATGGAATCATGACTACCACCATCATCACAAAGCATCAAAATTGAGTTCTTTCCAGGATTGAAGTACAAAACCAAGCTGATAGGGTCGCATGTACCAGGAAAAGATCTTATTGTTGGATCGACATTTACAGACAACTTAGAGATCAACTTCAGATCGAGGCTAACGGGATAGATTTTAAGAAGCAGTTCAAACCTTATTCTGAGATTCCAAGGCTATTCCAAATCACCAACGACGAAAAAATCAAGGAGATTGAGCAAAATCTCATTGAGAATTCATGTGCTGAAATGCACAAGGATTTCATGAAGAAAGGAAAAAGCCCGTTATGGAAAAACGAAGAGTTTTTTATCAAGCTCCCTTTCAAGAAGAATGAAAACATCAATCCAACGAAAGTCAGTCATTCAGGCATGAATCCAGATCATCTTCATCTTGCAAAGAAAGAATGTGAACAACTTTTGGAATTTGATCTAATAGATCCATCAGATTCACAATGGGCATGCGAAGCATTTTATGTCAACAAAAGAGCTGAGCAGACAAGAGGAAAACTCAAGTTAGTCATTAATTACCAACCACTTAACCATTTCCCCCAAGATGATAAATTCCCTATCCCAAATAAACTCACTCTTTTCTCCCACTTAGCCATGGCCAAATATTTTTGCAAGTTTGATTTAAAATCTGGATTTTGGCAATTGGGAATCCACCCTGAAGAAAGACCCAAGACGGGATTTTGCATCCCCGATCATCACTTCCAATGGAAAGTCATGCCTTTCGGGTTGAAAACTGAACCCTTCTTGTTCCAAAAGGCCATGAGACAAATATTCCATCCCATCCTCCATATCTCTTTAGTTTACATTGATGACGTCCTGTTATTTAGTGATACATTGGAGGAACATGTCAACTTGCTTCGTCAGTTTGAGGCATTGATAACACACTATGGGATCATGCTTTCAGCAAAAAAGATGGTTCTTGCCCAACAAGAGATTGATTTTCTTGGAATGCATTTTGTCCAAGGTGCATACAGTCCAGGAAAACATATATGTCAAGAACTACTCAAGTTTCCAGATACCAGCTTCTCAACAAAGCAGATCCAACAGTTCTTGGGTATAGTAAATTATGTGAGAGAGCCCAAATATATCTACGTACATTTCTCCGCTCATAGAAATGATCAAGAAAAATGCACCATCATGGGGAAAGAAAAAAGATGAAGTAGTCAGAGAAATAAAAGAGATTTCTAAAAATGTCAAGTCCCTCCACATCCCTTCTGACGGTAAGAAGATACTGCAAACTGATGCCAGCAATGAATATTGGAGTGCCGTTCTATTTGAAGAAAAAGATTGCCAGAGAAAGATATACGGATATGCCAGCGGAAAGTTCAAAGATGCCGAGCAACATTACCACTCCACCTTCAAGGAAATTCTTGAGTAAAGAATGGACTCAATAAATTCAACTTTTTCCTGATTCACACAGAATTTCTGATAGAAATGGTTATGAAGGCCTTCCCAAAGATGATCCAGATAAATGTGAAGATTATTCCCAATCCTCAGATTCTTAGATGAGACCTATGGTTCTCTCCATACAAGTTTCAAGTCAGGCACCTGAAAGGAAAGGATAATATTCTCGCAGATTTTCTGTCTCGACCGGAAGAATTCTCAAAGAGATTTACCCCAGCAAAACTGAAGTCAAAGCTAAAGCTAATCAGCCACATATTCATGCTTTCAAAATGTAACAGGAACAAGTTCATTGAAGCCAACAGATCATCCACCAGAGTTATTCAACCTCATGGATCCCTTTGATCCATCAATTATTATGGAAAGAAGAACTTATTATGAGCTCCAAGTTTTCCGAAATGGAGGATCCATTATCAAGCCTTATGGGGTCAATCCAGAATATCCATTCTGTCATATATTCATAGCACAAACCAAGGATTTTCCGCAAGAACTATTATGGTTTTTCTGGTACCTATGCCATTAGTACTACATTTTCATGGAATTCAAGTGCAACGTCTTCAAAGATTTTGACAACATTGAACCAGCTCTTAAAGTATTTTTACTATAGTTCAAGCCTAGGAGATATTGGATAAAATGTTTCAACAATTCCTACAACGCAAAGGTATTCATGTTTCATAGGCCAGTGAGGATTATTAACAGAAAAGTCCTGGCACAAGTAGAGTCGTCATTCTGGTGGAAATTTCCCGTGTCCATTTTATCAATGGAAGAAGAATATAGTGAAGAACAAAGAATTATCTTCCAGAAAAATAGGTGCATCCCGAGAGAGATATGGACAAAAGATTGGGCAAGATGGAATTATACCAACACTCATCCTCACTGGGAAAAAGTCCGAGAAGCAACAAAAGAATATCAAACTCCGTATCAAATCATCCGGGAAAAAATCACTCAAAACATCTCCAGGCTAAGGTTGTGGATCACATCCCTCAATCCAAAGGAGAAGGAACACAGCGAAGAAGAACCATCAAGTTCCAGGCGCTACTACACAAGATCTTTGAAAAGATGCCTAGAAGACAAACCAAGAAAATCAATAGAAGATAATCATCCCTATTAGTCTCACCATAATCCTACATTACCTACCAAAAAACCCTAAAAATTTCATCTACCCATGCCAAGAAAAAATTCCACATCCTTCCAAACCATCCGGGTCCCACTTTCACATGCTTCCACATGCCTCCACATGCTCCGTCACATGCAACACCCTATTTTCACATGCTTTCACATGTTCCCACAAACTTTCACATGCTAAACCATGTATATTTCACCCGTTTCACAGGTTTTCAGGAGTTTTTTAGTTGCTTTGCC
This sequence comes from Nicotiana paniculata, assembly GCA_005239505.1. Taxonomy (NCBI): domain Eukaryota; kingdom Viridiplantae; phylum Streptophyta; class Magnoliopsida; order Solanales; family Solanaceae; genus Nicotiana; species Nicotiana paniculata. Next base: position 54,047 of record ML328644.1, read on the forward strand.
TAAAGGTCCTTCACATGAAAAAAGGGGCCCACTTGTAGATATGTTTGCCATGTAAGATAGGTTTATTTTATAATATAAGTTTGTCTTGTAATAACCTCCTAGTCCTATATAAAGGAGGCCTTGTAGTAGTTGTAAGATAATCTTGAAAACTATCTTGTAACCTTTGTGATATACTACATATGAGTTCCTTCTAAAATTCCCTCTTGTTCTTTCTTTCGAATGGATGGAAAAGCCGGTCCATGTATGAAAATAGAGTAAGAATACTCTAAGAAAGTTAGCTTGTTGTAGTACGAATGTTTTCTGAGTTATAACAGCTAATGTTGGTTATAGTACAAAAGTTTTCTGAGTTGTCTAGCTTGGCAAGCCGTCCTTTATGGGTTCTGAAGCCAGCCCCTTTGTAGGAAAACTTTTGCGACTATAAGCAAATTAACTGTTAGTGCAGCTTGGAAATAGCTAGCCCTTTTTGTAATAAAACTTTCGTATCTATGATATAATTTGCTTTCTTGGAGTCTCTTGCTCTATTCTTTGTACTGGAGGTCTCTGTCAAAATTTTGGGCTGCAAAAAATAAGGGGATTGTAGTTCAACAAGTCAGATAATGGTGCACTAATCAATGTAAAAGATGAGCAATTCGGTGGTTGAAGAGTTGATGAAAATGCAGATGCCGGTGACCGGTGCCGATGAGAGACGACGGGTTCCAATTTAGTTGATGAAGTGTTAAGGTTATTTTTTAATGACACGGGTTATAATTGGGCGGGTCATATGATGGGGCGGGTATATTAGTCATATTTGTTGTAAGTCGCCACTTGGCCCAGTTAATAGATGCAAGAGCATTACAATCATGGCCCACACGTTCTGCCTTTACATCAAGGGGTAATTTTAGAAATAAAAATAACTATGAGGATATTTTGGACCAAAAGGTGGACGGAGCGTAGAAGTAAACCATTTACCAAACGATAGGGGTGTTTTTGGTCCTTTTTCGAATAAAAAATAATTCTTGTTTTTCACTTGGTTTATTTTTATTTACAACATACTAGGATAAGTTGGCATCAAATTCCATCTCTAGTAATTGAATTGCCAAAGATAAATGCATCAAAATCTAAGCAAAGAAGGAAAAAATGTGATTTGTGTAGAAAAGTCAAACCGGAAAAGTTTTTGTCACGACACGAAATTTCCACCGTCGGGATCGTGATGGCCCTTAAGATCACACTTGCCAGGCATGCCAACGTTAGAGTTTGATTAGCCATTTATGTCCATTTTTAGTTAACAGTAATTAAACAAAATAAAGCGGAATAACTGTAAGGTAAATGTAGAAATCGAAGTCATTTACGTTATACTCCTCCCCAGAAACCTGTTGTCACAATTTCACGAACTCACTATGATTTTTCTACAAACATCTGTCTGAAAGAAATTTACATATGTTTTTGGAAAGTAAGAAAAACAGTAATAAAGGGGTGTAGGAGGGGACGCTAGGGCCTGCGGACGCCAGCATGTCTACCTTGGGTCTTCAAATGTGAATCTGAACCAAGTCTCTCAGTCAGCCACAAGCTGCTCCAAAATCTGCACAGGAAGTGCAGTGCAGTAACGGCACAACCGACCCCATGTACTGGTAAATGCCGAGCCTAACCTCGACGAAGGTGTGACGAGGCTACAGTGGGACACCTACAATATATATATATATATATATATATATGCTACAGACTATAAATAATAAGATAGAAAAGGAGAACAGTAATTTAAAGTAGTACATTGCAAGAATAAATATGTAACCTCAGTGTCTTATCCATATCCAGTTATAACCAAACCTTAGGCGAAATGTAAAACTATCGAATAACTTATGCAGTCAGTGAAGAAAAAATAAATACATATCATCATGCCGCGCGCATCCTGATCCGACAAGACAACAAAAATCCTTCCTTATTCCTCTGTAACAAATACAATAAAAGTAAATTATATATATATATATATGTTGCGGCGTGCAACCTGATCCCACCATATTTCAATATCAACATAATAATTCACCCTTATTACTCGTTTTCAATCCACCCTTATTCCTCTTGTCGCGGCGCCAACCCGATCCCATCGAATAATCATATTCACCCTTATTCCTCCTCATAAATCCTCCCTTATACCTCCTGTTGCGGCATGTAACCCGATCCTACCATATCATAGTAAATTACACATAGTGAACAGAAATTTCATAAAATTCACACAAGGTCCTTACCAACACTTGAAATTTGAAACAAAGCAATCGGGAGCCGTATAAATAATAAAACTCAATAAGTTTACTACTACTCAGCGAGACCAAACAAGGATATCACATAAGTTTCCAATAAGAAAATTTTAAACCAATAAAAGAGGGAGAAATAATCCTACGGGGGAACAAATGTCCAACAGGTAACAATTAAGCACGGAATTACAGTTAGACATGTAACAAGTAAAGCAAGAAGGAAATCAATAAATGGGAAAATGGAAGGAAGCAGGTAAATCAGATAAATAGGCGGCGCATAGGTACTCGTCACCTCACGTATACGCCACTCACATGAATTATCACATAACAAACATGCAAAGGTTCCTAAACCCTCGTCAAGGTTAGACGCAACACTTACCTTGCTCCAAATATCACTAAATGTTCAATCACAACCTTGCCTTTAAAATTAGTGTCCGAGCCAACAATATCTAACAAATTACCAACCAAATGATTCAAAATAAGCCTTAGTGATAGTTTCTATGAGTCCACCAAACTGTAGAGACACCTGGTCCTCTACTAGTTCCCACAGAGGAGTACACTAAGAAATCAAGTAAAAGAGACAAGGGATTTTTACGTGGAAAAATACCACTCAAGGAAACAAAAACCACGACCTACACTTGTAGGATTTCAAATTCACTAACTTGTAATCTAAATTATTACAAGCCACTTTGTAATGTACTTCTTACAAAGGCTTTAACTCACTAACTTGTAATCACTATTACAAGCCACTTTGTCACTCTCTAGTTACAAAGACTTTTCACTTGTGACTACACTAGTCACCACAGAAACACAAGAGGTTTATGTTGAGAGATTCCTAACAAGATGCTTCTACAAAAGCGAGTAGGATACAATGAAAACAAAATGCAAGATTACAACTCAACTAAGGACACTAACGACACAAGGTGGAACTGGTCCTTCTTAGTGGAGTTGTCTTCTTGCTCTTGAAACACTTGAATCTTCAATGCTAGAGACCACTTTAATTCTTGAGAGAATGTTCTTAGTAATTGCTCAAGTGAATGTTCTTGTTTGTCTTCAAAAAATATATTAAAGACATTGGCATATTCCAAGGAGGATGTCCCATATCTTTAGAGTACACTTCACAACCAATGGGAAGTAACTACTGCACTGTTACTGCACTGTAGCGTGTACAGTTGCAGGCAGTCACTTTTCTGCCACAGATTTTTACAGCTGTAGAGTTGACCTGTACTATCGTCTGGGAGTCTATCAAGGGATCAGGTCCCTCAGCTGTTCCTTTTATAAGTTCAACAGTGCACTGTCCAGAATTCGTTGAGTTAAAGCTGACTGGTTGTGATGTCTACAGATCAGGTCCTTTATCTGGTTCTTCATATAAAATTTTGTTAGATCATCAAAACAGAATACAGCCCATCAATTTCCCCCTTTTTGATGATGACAAACTTTTATAATTGGGGAACAGTTAATATGCTAACATCAGCAGATCATAACAGATGAGCGACCAGATTCTCAAAGAGTTCCCCCTGTCTATGTACTTCCCCATTAATCCCTTCCATCAGTTTCCAAAATTTGCCCAATTATCCCCTAAACTTCCCCCTTTTGGCATCATAAAAAGGCATAAACATGCAGAAAGCATAAAGAAGTCCAATAAAGTTAAATCATGCCCCTTATGTGCACACAACATGATAGAAAACAGAAGAAGAAGGCAGAAAAGCATTGATGAGAATATAAAAAGACTGATTTCATTCATTAAAAGCTTGAAAAGATATAGAAGTCTTTTCTTGAAAGAGCAAAGGATTTCTTTTGGATTTTGCAACAGGAGAAGCCGGGTGTTATCCAATCCCAATCACAAAAAAACAAAAAGCAAACACACTGGTAACCACATCAGAGAAGAGATATATTATAGAAGACAAGGCCTAGGGGGCACTAGAGGAGGAAGGCTTGGAGGAGGAAGCAGTGAGAGTCCGGAGAACCAGCTCCACGCGAGCATTGGAAGAGGACTGTTCTTCGAGTAGTTTCTCCTTTAGCTTCTCAAATTGTTGCCACAACTCACAGTTCTCCTTGGTTAAGTGGGAAATTTCTTCATTTAAGGAGCTACCAGAACCAGGTCCCTCACCAGCTTGGCTTGACTGAACCTCCAGAATGGCAATCTGAGCCTTCAATCGCTAAATCACATCATTGGCAGCATTCAGAGCATTGATTAGCTGCGATATGGTAGAAGTGCTGCCCCCAGCCTTCTCGAAACACTCACATTCTTCAAGGGTTGTTTTAGAAAAGCTTTGCTTGTGGGTCCCTACCCGGGGATTATTGACTGGTACCTTAAAATGTTTAAAGACCTGGGTAAGTAGAAACCATATGGGAGCCCGTGATTCCAATCCTTGATCATGACAACCTTATCCATATGAGAAATCATAAGCGCAGGTAGGTTGACTGGCTTGAACTGGTCAAGATCTTCCATTAAAATCATATCACCACGGGAAGCAATGGAACGCCTTTCAGCACGGGGAAGAAGGACCTTATTTACCAGCTCAAAAAGAAGCTGATAAAGAGGGAGCATTGCCTTCTTGTGAACACGTTCCCCCTGCTGAATTACCCCCGGCTTAAATATAGCTCAACTAAAGTCTCCCTCACAAGAATACTTATCTGGATCCACTGAAGACAGCCCTGTTGATGGAACATTCAGGATTGTCCCCAGAGCAGCATCATCAAAGACAATATCGACACCCTCCACCAACACACAAACATTGCCCTCAGTAGGAGTAAATAAAGTTGCATAGAAATCCTGCACAGCTTCCTCATACACCTTGGGCCCACTCACATTAAACAGATGTTCCCATTTCTGAAATCAACCATAGCCATGAGTTGATTCATCACATCCATTTCAAGAATCTCAGGGTCAAATGTGCGACCCCACAACACTCTTTGATTGCGAACATTCTCTTTCCATTTTCGATTGTTGCTTGGTACGGTCTTCATAGAACCAGGTCCTCCCACAGTTTCTATCTCCCTTTTTATTTACCCGTCACTTTCACAGACTTTCCTTTGATACTAGCTGTAGACACTATTTTCTTTTCACTTGCTTCTCCAACCTCCTTCTTCTTAGACTTCTCTCCTTTTGGGGGTGACAGAGTCTTTTTCTTCTCTTCTCCACCAGACACAGACCTCTTCCTTCCTACTAAGGAACTAGATTCCTCAGCAGTTTCTTCCTCTACTTCAATAACCAGAATAGCTTTATCTACTACCACCTGAACTTCCTTCACCAACCTCCTCTTCTTCTGCTTACTGCTCTTCTTACTTTTCTCAAGAGCCAAAGAAATATCCTCCTTCTTCTACAACCTGGTGGATGGATGCTTTACAGAGATTTCTGGAGTACTCGCCCTCTGACGGAGTTTAAAACGAGCAATCAGAACCATTTCTTCCTCATCATCTTCATTCATGGGATCAGTAAGTGGAGGGATGGACTCAAGAGGAGGAGTATAAAAGATTTGCTCTTGGGGGATATTGGAAGGAGGGGAACCAGGTTCCTTACTGGGTTTGTGAGACACAGACTCATATCGAGGAGACTCAAACAGGACCATGGTCCCCTCATCCTCTAAAAAGGATGATGCTGCTCCCTGAGTTTCAGGAAGAGAAAAAGCTCCTTCAGAGGGGGGATTCTCAGAGGCAATGGCCATTATGTTTTCGGCCGCCTCTTTTTCTGGATACTCCATGGAAGTCGTGGAATTGAGAAGAGAGGAGTTGATGTATTGGTCAGGTTTGTCCTCTGAAGCTTCAAAAACTTGAGAAGCTTCAGTGGCTAAAGGTTCTGTTGGTGGTACAAATTAGGAATGGGGTACAATGGTTTTTTCAGTGTCTAGGGTTTTCTGTGGTGATTCAGCTGAAAGGGGAAAAGTAAGAGGTGCTTCTGGTACTGGAGGTTCTTTGGGTGTTTCTGAAACAGGTGAAAGTGAAGATGAAGTAGGAGTGGATATGAAGACTTCTGGAGGAGAGGAGATTTTATCCTCCGTTGAGACAGTGTTGGAATCGAAGGTAGGGATGTGAGAGGGCTTGTTTGTAGTGGCCATTTTTGACGGTTGTGGAAAAGCTTCAGAGATAGAGAAGTATTTTTACAGGAGAAGGAGAGAATGAGAGGAGATGTGTGAGGAGCGGTTAGGGACGAATGAGCTTTATAGGAGAGTGGAGTAATTGAGAGAGAAGGGGAACATGTTCAAAATGTGGTAGGCATTTTTGGAAAAGGGAACGTGCAGAGGGAGTTGAAAGGGTGGAGCGGTAGACGTGATAGACGTGATTTATGAAAAGGCAGACGATGTGGCAGCAGTAATTAATGCAGTTGCTTTTTGAAAAATAGAGAGAACACACATAACTGCTAACCTGGGGTACTGGGACCAGGTCACGTACCTGTTTTTTCTTGTAAAAAGATTGCTCAGTTTTTTTTATTCTACAATGCCACTCCTTTAAATTATGTAATCATCATGCGTGTCTACCTGCAACGGTATTGATGTGAGTTAGACTTCGTCAGAAAACACTTTAGCTATATGTACCTGAGTATGATATTCATAGCCAAGAAGGGGAACGTGTCCCTAATTAGGTTTCAGCAGCCCCAGTGCCATTCTGTTTTTCTCAAAATGTTCCCTGCCGAATGGCTTGGTAAAGATATCTGCAATCTGATCTTCAGTGCAGCAAAACTTCATGCAGATGTGCCCTTTTTCAACATTATCTCTGAGGAAGTGATGTCTCATATCAATATGCTTAGTTATCTTGTGTTGCACCAGGTTCTTTTCCATGTTGAGAGCACTTGTGTTTTCACATAGAAGTGGTATCCTATCAATATACATTCCAAAATCCTCCGGTTGTTGTTTGATCCACAGCAGCTGAGCACAGCAGGATGCAGCTGCAATATATTGTACTTCAGCTGTGGACAAGTCCACTGAGTTCTTATTCCTTGTACCCCAAGAGATTAGGCAAGACCCAAGGAAATGAGCCATCCCTGAAGTACTCTTCCTGTCCACCAGATAACCTGCATAATCAACGTCAGCATAACCAACAAGATTGAAATTTTCACCTGAGAGATAGTATTGGACCAGGTCCTATGTGCCCTTGATATAGCGTAGAATTCTTTTAGCAGCCTTTAGATGAGACTCCTTGGGATTGGATTGAAATCTTGAACATAATCCTACACTGAACACAATGTCTGGCGTGTTTGCAGTGAGATAGAGTAGAGAGTCAATGATTCCCCTGTACATTGTTTGATTTACAGGAGAGCCAGATTCATCTATGTCAAGTTTGGTAGCCACTGCAATGGGTGTATCAATCACCTTTGAATTTTCCATGTCAAACCTCTTGAGCAGCTCCTTGATGTATTTATGCTGACTGATGCATGTTCCTTTTGTGGATTGTTTCACTTGAAGACCTAGGAAGAAGTTCAGTTCCCCCATCATGCTCATCTCAAACTCACTACCCATAAGCATTGCAAATTCCTTACATAGTGAGTCTACTGTAGCCCCAAAAATAATGTCATCTATATACACCTGGACAATAAGAAGGTTCCTTCCCCTTTTCTTCATAAATAGGGTGTTGTCAATCTTTCCTCGAGTGAATCCATTATCCAGTAGAAACTTGGATAGGCTTTCATACCAAGATCTAGGGGCTTGCTTTAAACCATACAGGGCTTTGTCCAATTTGAAGACATACTCTGGATGAGCATGACTTTCAATCCCAGGGGGTTGCTTGACATATACTTGTTCCTTGAGATATTCATTAAGGAATGCACTCTTCACATCCATTTGGAATAAAAGTGAATTCCATATGAGATGCAAAGGCAGTGAGAATCCGAATGGCTTCCATACGAGTAAAAGGAGCAAAAGTTCCATCATAATCAATTCCTTCCTCTTGATTATAACCCTGAACTACAAATCTTGCTTTATTCTTGTAGTTTTCCCATTTTCATCCAGCTTGTTCCTGAACACCCACCTGGTTCCTATAATGGTTCTGTCTGAAGGTCGAGGTACCAGATGCCATACTTTGTTTCTTTTAAACTGATGAAGTTCCTCCTGCATAGCAATAATATAATATGCATCCTTCAGAGCTTCATTGATATTTTTGGGTTATATTTGGGATAAAAAGGCTGAGAAGGCTAGGGAATTTCTGGTTTTGGACTTGGTTTGAACTCCAGAACAAGGGGAGTTATTATGTTATCAAGAGGATGAGAACTTTTATGTTTCCAATTTGGGACCTGAATTTGATTGGTGGAAGAACTTGGTAAATTAGAGGAGTTTCCCTATGCTTCTTGTTCTGCTACCTGGGGAGTACCTCCCACAGCATCTCCAACTCTTTCTTCAGCTTCTGTGGGAGAGATTGGGGTACCTGGTTCCTCCTGTGAACTGGAGGAAGAGATTGCATTGCCTTCATTTATCTCCTTGGCTTGACTCATCATGTAAGCCTTGCCATTTGAGACATCAAAAATCTCTCCAGGAACCAAGAGTGGTTGATTGTCTTGATCATCACCATTTTCGTCCCTGTTTGAGGAAGGAGTCTCATTAAAGAGCACATGAACGCTCTCTTATACACATTGTGCTCTCTTGTTGTACACTTTGTATGATTTTCTTTGAGAAGAGTATCCCAAAAAGATTCCTTCATAACTTTTGGCATCGAACTTTCCCAGTTGATACTTCCCATTGTTTAGAACATAGCACTTGCAACCAAAGGCTCTCACATGGGTTATTTTTGGCTTTCTTCCATTGAGCAGTTAATAAGGAGTCTTTTTCAGGAAGGACCTTATCATGCACCTGTTCACCAAGTAGCAGACAATATTGATTGCTTCTGCCCAGAAATTCTTAGAAATCCCACTATCAATGATCATTGTTCGAGCCATGTCTTCCAGGGTTTTGTTCTTCCTTTCCACTACTCCATTTTGCTGAGGAGTCCTAGGGGCTGAGAAGTTGTGTGTGATTCCATTTTCAGTGCAAAGCTCATTAAATTTTGCATTGTCAAATTTGGTTCCATGGTCGGATCTAATGCAAGCTACTTTCAAGTCCATCTTCACTTGGATTTTCTTGACAAAGGCCACAAATACTTCAAACGTCTCATCTTTTGTTATAATAAATAATGTCCAAGTGAACCTTGAGTAATCATCCACAATCACAAAAATATACTTCTTTCCACCTCTGCTTGGAATTCTCATGGGCCCACATAAATCCATGTGAAGTAGTTCAAGAGGCCTGGATGTACTGACATCTTTCTTAGGCTTAAAAGATGATCTCACATGTTTTCCTTTAGAGCACGCATCACAGACTCGGTGCTCCTTGAACTTGGAGTTTGGCAGATTACGAACCAGGTCCTTCTTTATCAGTTTGTTCAGGAGGGAAAGCTGGCATGACCCAACCTTCTATGCCAACTCTCTGCTTCATCATCAACTGCTTTCAAGCAGTTCACTTCACCAGCTTCCAATGATTCAAAATCAGCAACATAGATGTTTTTGTGTCTCTTGGCTATCAACACCACTTCTCCAGTTACTAGGCTAGTAACAGTGCACACTTTGGATAAGAACTCCAATTTGTTTCCTTTATCACAAATTTGAGAGACACTAAATAAGCTATATTTTAAGCCATCCACATAGTACACATTTTTGATTGAGTGCTCCAGAGACTTTCCAACTCTTCCAACACCAAGGATGTATCCCTTCTTTCCATTGCCATAGGATACATCCCCTCCCTGCAGGGCTTTCAATGAGAGAAAATCCATAGTGTTTCCAGTCATATGCTTTGAGCATCCGCTGTCCATGATCCATTGTAGTCCAGTTTCTCTCACTGATCCCTACACAATTAAATCAATGGTTAGATTTATGAACCCAAACAAGTTTGGGTCCCTTGTAGTTAGGAAAGGGATGAATAAGAATTCTTCTAGTCCATGCTGGCAGGAATTGATATTTCTTGCTGGGACCCGGTCCCTGCTTTGTATTCCTCTTGCCGGCAAACATCTTGTTTTTCTGGACTGATTGATCCTTGGCTGGGAAGCTTTCCTTGAAGTGCCCGTTGTTTCCACAATGGGTACAGAGCCAATTGTCTAGGACTGTGACATATTTGTTGTGTGGGTTGTAGGGAGTTTTCTCCTTTTGAAACCCGATCATCTGCCTGTTTCCACTGTTATTGAAGTACATGGCAATGACAACATCCGTGGACCGAGTCCAATTCAGTGATTTTTTAAGATCACATTTTATTTTTCTCACTTCAGCTCGCAACTCCCTATTTTTCTCAACCTCACTGCACAGACTCGTTTTGGCCTCATTAAGTTCCTTTTCAAGCTGGATATATTTTGCACTGGTTATTTCCTTTCCTTTATCCACACTTGAGGAGCCAGGTTCTTGTCTTAGTCCTTGAATGTTTTCCTCTAAATCTGTGATTACTACTAGAAGATCATGTCTCTCCTGCTCAACAACATCAATCTTCACACTCAGAATAGCCTTTTCATTGCTCATATTCTCCACTTCTTCTTTCAGATCTACCACTACTACAATTAGATCATCTCTCTCACTTTCTACCTTTCTTGTTTTTTCTTCTATTACTTCATTTTCTTTTTCAAGATTTTTTATGGTATCCTGAAGGTTTACAACCACCACCATTAGGTCATCTCTCTCATTCTCAACAGTGTTGATTTTACACATTAGAGACTCTTTCTCTCTTTCAAGATTACCTATAGTTTCTTTAAAGTCTACCACACACACAACTAGATCATCTCTAGTTTGTTCTGCTTCTCCTAGTTCTATAGTTAATGAATCCTTATCTTCAATTAAGCTGTAATAAGTATCAATGAGAACATTTGACAATGACATTAATTTTTTAGGAGAATAGGACTTCATATTTCTCGGAACATCCCTGAAGTTTACCTCATCTGTGTCATCTTCTTCTTCTTCATCAGATTGAGCCATAAGAGCAAACAATGAGTCATACTCCCTAGCCTTGTTCTCAACTGCCGTCATAGAGCTGTTTTCTGCTTCAGGTTCCTCTTATGATTCGCTTGGTGAATCTCCCCAAGCGGCAAGAGCCTGCTTCACAACGTTGTCAGCTGCGCTTTTTCTGTTGAATCTTTTTTCAGGAACCTGGTTCCTCTTTGCAGCTTTTTCAGTGTTGTGCTTGTAGGTGTCTTGCTTCAGGAGCGGGCAGTCTTTTATGAAATGTCCGGGCTTACCACATTTATGACATAGGTCATAGTTTCTAGGCTTGCTTGAGCTGCCTCTTTTTGGTATTCCTCCATTCCTTCGAACTATTTTCTGGAATGTCTTGGTGAGATAGGCCATGTCATTGTCCTCTTTGCTTGACTCATGCTTTTCAGCTTGAAGAACCAGGTTCTTCTCCTTCTTGGGTTCCCTTCTTTCACTGTCCTTTTTCCTTTTCATCTCATATGTTTTCAAGTTTCTGATCAATTCATCCGTTGTTAGAGTTTGCAAATCCTTTGCTTCAGTGATATCATTGACTTTGCTTTCCCAGGAGCTTGGCAGAACACTCAACTTCTCCTAGAGAGTGAAGTTCATTGATAATGGAGGTGAATCTAGTATGCATATCCTGTAAAGATTCATCGTCCTGTATCCTGAATAGCTCATACTCAGTAGTGAGCATATCGATTTTGGACTATTTCACTTGCCGTTCCTTCATGAGCTGTCTGCAAAGCTTCCCAAATCTCTTTGGCCGATTGACATGCAGAGATCTTGTTGTACTCATCAGGTCCTGTACTGACACTAGAATTTTCTTTGCACGAAAGTTCTTTTCCACTGCCTTCCTGTTAGCATCGTTGTAGTCCTTCCTGGTTTTTCGCACCAACAAACCAGCCTCTCCTTCCTTTTGCATAGGAACATGAGGACCATCACAGATGATGTCCCATAACTCAGAATCTTCAGGCGTTATGAAGTCATGCATACGGGTCTTCCACCACCCATAGTACTGACCGTTGAATCTAGGAGGTCGATATGTTGATTGTCCTTCTTCGAAGTTTTGTGGAGCAGCCTTTACAGATCCTTTCTAGGTGTTAACCATTTAGAAAGAGCCCGCTCTGATACCAATTGATAGTTTCTATGAGTCCACCAAACTGTAGAGATACCTGGTCCTCTACTAGTTCCCACAGAGGAGTACACTATGAAAGCAAGTAAAAGAGACAAGGGATTTTTACATGGAAAAATCCCACTCAAGGGGACAAAAACCACGACCTACACTTGTAGGATTTCAACTTCACTAACTTGTAATCTAAACTATTACAAGATACTTTGTAATGTACTTCTTACAAAGACTTCAATTCACTAACTTGTAATCACTATTACAAGCCACTTTGTCGCTCTCTAGTTACAAAGACATTTCACTCGTGACTACACTAGTCACTACAGAAACACAAGAGGTTTATGCTGAGAGATTCCTAACACGATGCTTCTACAAAAGCGAGTAGGATACAATGAAAACAAAATGCAAGATTACAACTCAACTAAGGACACTAACGACACAAGGTGGAACTGGTCCTTCTTAGTAGAGTTGTCTTCTTGCTCTTGAAACACTTGAATCTTCAATGCTAGAGACCACTTTAATGCTTGAGAGAATGTTCTTAGTAATTGCTCGAGTGAATGTTCTTGTTTGTATTCAAAAAATATATTAAAGACCTTGGCACATTCCAAGGAGGACGTCCCATATCTTTTGAGTACACTTCACAACCAATGGGAAGTGACTACTGCACTGTTACTGCACTGTAGCGTGTACAGTTGCAGGCAGTCACTTTTCTGCCACAGCTTTTTACAGATGTAGAGTTGACCTGTACTATCGTCTGGGAGTCTGTCAAGGGATCAGGCCCCTCAGCTGTTCCTTTTATAAGTTCAACAGTGCACTGTCTAGAATTCTTTGAGTTAAAGCTGACTGGTTGTGCTATCTATAGATCAGGTCCTTTATCTGGTTCTTCATATAAAAGTTTGTTAGATAATCAAAACAGAATACAACCCAACACTTAGAAATCACCCATGATAACTAAAGGTTCAATTTAGGTCATTTTAAAAAAAAGTCAACAAAAGTCAACACCTGCGTCTGCTTGGTCCAAACCATAAATTCGGACCAAAACCCGATTACCTATTCACCCCCGAGCTCGGATATATAATTGGTTTTGGAATCTGACCTCAGTTTGAGGTCTAAATCCCCAAATTTCGAAATACCTAGTTTCTACCCAACAATCCCTAATCCCACCATGAAAACCTTAGATTTTAGGTTGAAATCTTGTAAAATGAGGTAAAAGATTGAAAGAAATGACTTAAGAATCACGTACCTATGATTTGGGGAAGAAATTGCCTTTGAAACATCGCCAAGAGGGTTTCTTGTGTTTGGGAATTTTGAAAAATGAGAAAAATAACGTCTAAGTAAAGACCTATCAGCTGCATATGTCGCACTTGCGACCAGAGCTTCGCAATTGCGAAGCTCGCAAATGCGAGAAAAACATCGCAAATGCGAACCCTTCACATTTCTGCAGCTATCGCAAATGCGATCATTTCGTCGCAAATGCGAACAGGGTCTTCCGCAAATGCGACCATTTTTCTCGAAAATGCGAGACTACCCAACCCAGCCCAATGCTCGCAAATGCGAAGCTTCATTTGTGAGCCAGACCTCGCAAATGAGAGATCTGCAAACCTGAACTCACACCAGCTATGATTTCCAAGTTCATTCCACTCTGTAGCCTATCTGAAAACTCACCCGAGCCCTCGATGCTCCAAAGCAAACATCCACACAAGTTTATAAATATCATAAGAACTTGCTCGTGCAATCAAATCACAAAAATAACACCTAGAGCTACGAATTTAGCACCAAAACATATGAAATTTTCAAGAACACTTTAAAATTTCTATTTTCTCGACCGGACGTCCAAATCACGTCAAATCAATTTCGTTTCTCACCAAATTTCACAGATAAGGTATAAATATCATAACGGACCTGTACCGGGCTCCGGAACCAAAATACAGACCCGATACCAACAAAATCAATCATTAACCAATTTCTTAAAACCATTATAATTTCAGTCTTTTAATTTTAATAAAAAATTCATTTCTCGAACTAGGGACCTCAGAATTCGATTCCGGGCATACGCCCAGGTTTTATATTTTACTACAGACCTACTGTGATCGTCAAAATATGGGTCCGGATCCGTTTACTCAAAACGTTGATCGAAGTCAACTAAAATCAGCTTTTTAGGCCATAAATTGTTATTTCCTTATTCGTCAACATATAAGCTTTCCGGAAATCATGCCCGGACTGTGCATGCAAATCGAGAAGGATAAAATGAGATTTCTATGGCTATAAAGCGCATTGTTGAATTCTAAAATATAAGATGACCAGTTTTATTGATATGATACTCTTTAATTTAACGTAAATGAAGTCGAGAGTGTATAAAACAAGAGAAATGTGAAACACAAAATTAATTATTTTGTAATGGCAAAATAGATGTAAGTTTAGTTTAAACCTAATTTTCTAATTAGCACTTGAAAATATTGTCCTTTCTGTTTCGGTCACTGCTCCCTAGTTTAGGTCCCTTCGTGTCTAATGAATATATAAGTATGTACTTTTTTTCTTTCTCAGGCAGTCGAGAGAAATTTATTTTCTTTTCATTAAAAGCTCAACGATTTTTTAACTCGAATAACCCCTTAAGTTTAGGAACCTCTACCAACCCTCATCTAATGAGCTAGTTTCGAGATTGCGCATATATGTAGACTTTCCACTTTTTAACAAACTATTAGAATCTAACTCATTTTTTTCTTGATTTACCCGGTATTGGATCATTATATTATGATGTTCATGCTCTAAATGTCAAGCCCCTAGGCATGCAATATGCATTAGAATGTCCATGTTGTTTGATCAATATAATGGTATGTTAATTATATCCTTATATCGGATTATGTAATTGTCATTTCATGTGCTAACGTTAAGGTAGACTTTCAAGATCCATTCTCTTAATAATACTACTCTACTAAGAAATAAATATTCCATCACCCCGCAATAGAAATAAAGCAGTAAATCTAAGATTTAAGTAACAAGATAGGCTTCTATTTTTTTCTCTCTCTAGAATGAAATTCCCTCTCATATGTAGCTGAAAATGACAAGGAAATCGAAAGCTAGAGGAGGAAGACAACAAATCCAGGAGAGTATTCAACAATCTTCCAATGCTAAAATTGGAGTTCCGAACTCAGCAGATGCGAAGAAAACTCGTAGCATCAACGTGCTACAAGGAATCATACCACTTGAATTACAAAATTCAGCGATGGAACAGGAAACACCAGGGAAAATCATCCATGGCGGTGCGAAGGATGATAATTCATTAGGAAAAAAGTCGTGGGCTGATATGGAGGAAAATGAGGTATCCAAATCCGCCTCCAGTGAACACTCACATTCTACTTCCCCTACAGCTTCCTTATCTGGGGAAAATTCAAGTGACAGCAAAGGGGATGCGCAGGTGGTTGAAGGGGAAGAGCGCACTAGGAACCCGAATGTGTGGAAGGATCATTTTGTAAGTGAGAAAACCTTCCACAGATTCAGGGAGTTGTGGACTGCACGATCTCTTATCCCAGAGCGCACCTTCTCAATGAAAGATTTATCCACATAACACCCCAATGTGAGGCAGCAATTCCGAGACAGGAGATGATGGTCCTATTTCACTGAGCATCTTTCACAGGCCAATGAGAATATAGTGAAGGAGTTCTACACCAATTTGATTTTTTTGGAAAAGGACTCAAAGGCATCCAAAGTTCGCAATCTCACTGTGCCTTTTGACGGACCTTCACTAAATGACTATTTGGAGAGGGATGATGTGGATGATTCATTATACCGGAAAAAACTTACCGAGAAGGATGCTGCGAGAAATTGGTTGGCTTTGCACTTGGCCAAGCCCGGGGACACCCCGGAGTGGTTAACGACTGGAAAGACTATCACCAGGAGGACCCTGAACTTCGAAGCTAAAGGATGGGAGACTTTTGTATGTAGCAGGCTAGACCCGACCCATCATGACCAGACGCTCCCTCTCAGTAGGGCTGTAGTAATAACATCTATCATGGCTGGATACCCCATCAATGTGGGGAGTGTGATGTCCGGGTTCATTAGCCGAGTGGTCAGCACAGGTGGTACTTCTTACCCTTATCCGCATTACCTGACCATGTATTCTGAAGACCAGGAAGTGAGTATGAAGCGCTTTGACACCAAATTCAAGCCCAAAGCACCTTTCTCCTGGTATGACTTGAAAGATGAGGATAACCCTAAAAAGAATTCAAAGGGAAAGTCGGTTGCCTCCTCTAGCCAGTATGAAGAGCCAGTAGTGGTGGCGGAACCCTCACTACCCCAGCCTGCCATTCCAGAGGAGGCTCCAGGACCATCTTCCTCCACAGCTACGGACATCCCCTCCACCAGAGCCTATCCCATGACTGCTCAACGGATGAACATGACTCTCACTAGCCTCACCAACTGGATGCAGTCAACTACTACAAAGTTGACTGCAATTTCTACAGCCGTGGTAGCCCCAGCTACTCCTCTCCCACCACAAGTCCTGCAGTCCATTGAGGACACTCTGAAAGAAATTTTAGAGAATCAGAAGAAAATCCTGGACGCAGTGGGTGCACATGAGAGTGCATTGGCAAAGCTGGCCAAAGAAACAAAGAAGCTGAGGAAGACCAGGCCTTCAAAGGAAGAGGTGGCGAAGCTGAGAAAGGAGGTCGACAAGCTATCAGACGATCAGATTCCTTTGGAGACGCTACTAGAAGATCCCATAGATCCCCAACCAGAGCAGCAGCCATTGCCTCAGTCAGTGAAGGAGGAGGAGCCGGTGAGGCCACTGAAGAAGATAAAGGTCATGCCCCATGCCCAGAACATCAGGATTATACTGGCAGACCCCTCCACAGAGCACACTCAGACTCAGAGATAGGAGGCTCAGCCCACCGGAGCTCCATCACAGGCTATACCAGATCCAGCTCCTACAGGTTCCCATCTGAGGCAGTTCCTTCCTCATCTTAGGAAGTTCCTACCCCATCTCAGACAGAGCACCAGGGACCACAGCAGGCCGAGGGCCAATAGGGAGTTTTCTTTACTCTCTCTCTCTCCCATATTTTTCGCACTATTTTTGCTTTATAACATTGAGGACAATGTTTTCTTTTAGTTGGGGGAGTGGCCCTACAAGCATTTTATTTTAGCTACATCGGATTGTATAATGAAAACAACTTTTTGTTTCTCTTTCTTTACGTTATTTCTTTTTTTTGGGTATGTATAAGATAACTATCCATTGTAAATATTCATCCCTTATGTATAGTCATCTAATTCCCTATTGTACATATTCATTCCATCCCACGCATTTATGTTATTTACACAATTCTTTTCTATTTTATAGCTTCTTACTTTTCTTTCATAGCTTCTTGTTTGGTTTTCTCGTGAGCAATAAACCTTTGGTTTTCTTAACACCACGGTTCTTTCCAAAGGTGGAACTTGTGTGAACCGGGTGGCTCTTCCCAAGGATGGACGGTGTGACAACCTTCTTAAGTGTTTGAGTCTGTTTTTCCTTTTCTTGTTGTTTTGTTTTTCAATAATGGTGCCTCAAGCAAATCTTCACTTGAGCCTAACACAGTTGCCTTTGATCCCATGGTCAAAGACAAACCATTGTGTTCAGGATGGTGATAATGATGATCTTGGGACTCTTGTGTTGGCCGATAATCATCGAGTGGTTCTTTGGGACCATTTGTGTTACTCAAAGCACGACTAAGGTCGTTGTGGGCCCTCAACTCGGTTTCCATAACAATCCTTTAGCTGTGAGTGGTGAGAAATTCGTAATTTCAAGTCCAATTCCGTGCCACTAGTCTAGAACTTGCCCTGAGTGTTGTCTAGGCGAAATTCTAGGTGTAAATTGACTTGAGAAGTGACTATAGGCTTTCCTTGGCTTGAACAAATAATTGAACACTTCCATGACCTTCCAAGAGAAATATTCCCTAGTCAACCCTTTTGAGCCTTAAGCCTTTTCTTTGTACCCAAGTTACAAGCCTTTAACCATTCTTTTACCCTCTCTTGGCACCCGATCTTTCCTTGGCGCTAGGCAAAAAGCATAAGTTTGGGGGTGAGACGAGAGAAGTGATGAAGTGAAAAAGAAGGCACAAAAGAAAGAAAGAAAGAAAGAAAGAAAGAAAGAGAAGAGAAAAGGCAATGAAAAAGAATGAAAAGAAAAAAAAAAGAAAAAAAAAAAGAAGAAGAAATAAAGGGAATTGATGAAAAAGTGTCTCTCCAACCCTACAAAAGATAAAAAAGACTCAAAGAGTCAAGAAAATGTGAGAGCAACAAAAAAATGAAGTGCTTAAGGAAAGATAAATTCACTCTAACAAAATACGCCCTACCCTTGACCAAAAGCCTTCGTCATGATTCCACAAAAGTCCTATATGATCCGAGTGAAGCCTATATTAGTGGTGATGTACACAAAGGGCAAGCCTATGGTACTTTGAGCCG
The DNA here is from genome assembly GCA_005239505.1 of Nicotiana paniculata. Classification (NCBI taxonomy): domain Eukaryota; kingdom Viridiplantae; phylum Streptophyta; class Magnoliopsida; order Solanales; family Solanaceae; genus Nicotiana; species Nicotiana paniculata. The sequence goes on from ML328644.1 coordinate 72,744, forward strand.
AAATTGGGACTCTTTCCTTGATGAGAGATGAGCTATTCACCGTATTCCTCGTTCTAAGTGTCATTATTCTGAAAGGTGAGATGCTGGGCAAAGTTACGGAATAAGAGTCTGGGATCCACACTGACCGAGGTAATAGTTAGAAGTTCACTGATGAGTTGGACCAACCCTTGAAGCTCTTGTATCACACTTGAAACTATGGTTTTGAAAAGTTCAATCATTGTCAGTGATTCATTCGCATTAGGGGTTATGGTTAGTTCCAATTGATGCTAGTTGAGGTCACCAATAGTACAACCAAATTTTTGTGAAATCTCTCACAGGGGTGGGGCTTATTTTGTTTTGCTTGAGGACAAGCAAGAGCTTAAGTTTGAGGGAGTTGATAACTTGGCTTTTTGCCTCGTTTTTCGTGCCCATATACATGGATTTTGGATACAATTTTACACAAAATAGCCCCAAAAGCTTATACGTTGTGCTTGTTGCAGGATTGAACTAGAAATGAAGGCATTCAGTCTAAAATATGCTCAAAATAGGAGTGAATCCGGCACAAGGATCAAACCCAACAAGGCTACTCAAGCCAACAAGGCCACCGCGCCCGCGGTCGTGGTTTCGCGGACCGCGGTGCATTTCCTGTGAGTTCAGAAATTATGCCATCAGCCACCGCTGCCGCGGTCGTGGTTTCGCGGACCGCGGTGCATTTCCAGTAGCTCAGAAAGTTGATTGTCATCCACCGTGGCCGCGGTCGAAGTTTCGCGGACCGCGGTGGAGTTCAGTGTGACCCAAGAATTGCAAGTTCTCACCGCGGCCGCGGTCGAAGTTTTGCAGGCCGCGGTGGCGTTCAAGTGAGGTCCTAATGTTTTCCCGGACCGCGGTCGTGTTTTCCTGGTCTGCGGTGGTACTTCAGGGGTATTTTTGTCCGAAAATTTGGCAGACTATAAATAGGCTATTTTGTAATTTATTTAGAAGGCTGGAAGATATCAGCTGTTTTTCAGAGTAGAGAGCTCGTAAATATTTTAGGGTTTTTATTTCTTTAGCTTTATTCTTGCATCTTTAACATTGAAAACTTCAATTTCATTGTTAGGAATCAATTAAATGGGTTATTCTTTTTCTCTATCATTGTTCTCATCTTTGATTATGAGTAGCTAGACCCATTAGCTAGGGTTGTGGCTCAACCCTAATGTGAGTATATATGGGGTTTTGAAATTAAGGTTGGGAAATTAATGGGTGTTGGCTATTTAGGTTATTTCAAGGTTTTTATTGCTATAATTAGTGGTTGCAAACACTAATTAACCTTTTCATGACTTGGGTCTTTCTTGAGAAAGAAGACTTGAGTCTAGAAATTAGCCTAATAGGAAATTAGGGCATTATCAAGAGATTGGTAGTCCCAATCAAAGGGGTTAAACCCAGAAATGGTAAAACCCTACTTGAGCCCTAGTTAACGGGTTAAACCTCGAGAGAGTAACACCCTACCTAAGCCTATATTGCTTGATTATTGGGCACCCAATTAGACTCGAGAGAGGCAATTAGGGTATAATCACTCAAACTACCGAGAGGTATAGAGTGAGCACCTTCGTGCTTTGGTTATAGCTATATCCCTAGCAAATTCCCCGACCTTAGAATTGAATCCCTTTGTGTATCCACCAAGGCCACAATCACGACCCTAGTGCCTTTATCAACATTGGAAAACAACAAAAAAAACAAAACAAAGTTAATCATTAATTAGCTTACAAACAATATAATACATTCAGTATAATTCAGCACCAACCAATGTTTAGAAGTGCAATTAGAAACATTCGAACCCTCTAAATCGCTGATACACTCACTCCCATCTATAGGCTCCCTGTGGATTCGATCCCGACCATTCGGGTAAAAGCTACACGGCCTATGCCTTCATACTTATATAGTAGTGTGAGTGTAGTCGCTGTCAAATAGGAAGACCAGTTACTATGGCTGAAATAAGGGAATTCAGGGAGTGTATAGCAGACTGTGGTCTTCAGGAGTTGAGATCCTCTGGGAATTCTTTATATGGAACAACAAACAAGAAGGGGAGGAAAAGGTATACAGTAGGATAGACAAGGTGGTAGTCAACTCAGACTGGATCACAACATTACCAGTCTCAGAAGTACGGTACATGAATGAGGGGCTATATGATCACTGTCCAGCTATCATAAACTGGGATAATGGTAAAGGCAATAATAGAAGGCAGTACTTTAATAAGTGGAATATGGCTACTGATTTCAAGGAAAGAGTTAAGCTAAGTTGGGAATCTGGGATAACAGGAAGTAAAATGTTCAAGGTAATAGGCAAGATGAACAGACTAAAGGCAGTATTGACAAAACTGAATAAGCAAAGATTCTCAGACATTGAAAGGAAGGCTGATCAAGATATGGAAGAACTAAAGAGATGTCAAACAGAATCACAAGGAGATAGAAGGAATAAAGAGTTAATAGACAGAGAGATACACTTAGAAAAAGAGGGTAGAGTTTGGAGAGAATCTAGAGACCTATTTCTAAGGCAGAAAAGTAGAATGCAGTGGCTCACTCAAGGGGACCAGAACACAAAGTTCTTTCATAGTGCAATACAGGAGAGAAGGAACAAGAATAGAGTTTTCTCAGTAATAGACTCTCAAGGGGTATCTAAAGAGAGCTAGAAGAGGTATCCCAAGCTTTTATAGAATTCTATAAGAAGCTACTTGGGGAAAAATGTGAGAATATGAAGCATGTATGTAGTGAACTAGTAAGAAAGGGGTCAATACTATCACAGGAACAAAAGGGACTGGCTTATATAGATTATCAGGAGAAAGATGTCAAGGAAGCAGTATGGTCAATTGCAGGGGACAAAGCCCCAGGGTCAGATGGCTACAACAGTCAATTCTTTAAGGATTGCTGGGATATTATTAGCAAGGATGTAGTAGATGGGGTGTTGGAGTTTTTCCAAAAAGGTACTATGATAAAAAGTCTTAATTCAAACATGATTACCTTAGTACCAAACAATATCCATTCAGAACAGGTGGGAGACTATAGGCCAATAGCCTGTTGTAATACATTGTTCAAAGTAATTTCGAAGATGTTATGCATGAGATTAAAGGCCGTGTTACCAGGAATTATATCAGCAAATCAGAGTGCATTTGTGGCAGGGAGAAGCATAGTTCAGAATGTCCTAATATGTCAAGACCTGGTTAGGTTATACAACAGGAAAGCATCTGTTAGAAGCTGCCTAATGAAGATAGATTTGGGAAAGGATTATGATACTATGGAATGGGACTTTGTACAGGAGATGTTGCATGCTTTAAACTTCCCCAACAAGTTCATCCAATGGACAATGCAATGCATAACAACTACTAGGTACTCTATAGCACTTAATGGAGGGGTATATGGTAACATTGAGGGAAAAAGAGGGTTAAGGCAAGGAGACCCTATTTCACCGCTAATATTTGTCATTTGTATGGAATACTTTACAAGGATCATGCAGCATGTAGCTACAATGCAGGGATTTGAGTACCATACAAAGTGTAGATGCTTAAAACTGAATCACCTTTGCTTTGCTATTATGTGCTAATGTTTTGCAAGGGAGAAGTGCAATCAGTGATGTTAATGTTGAGGGGATTGGCTACATTCTCAGAAGCTTCAGGGTTGCATACCAATGCTTCTAAGTCAAACATTTATAGTGCAAATATGGAGAAATAAGAAGTGGATGATATGTGTGAACTGGTTGGGTATAAGAGTGGTGTCCTGCCCTTCAGATATTTGGGGGTGCCAATCTCAGCAAAAAAGATCTCGACTGTGGATTGTGAAATGTTGGTGGATAAGATGTGTGCTAGAATCAAGAGTTGGGGTAGAAGGAACTTGTCCTATGCAGGGAGGGTACTATTGATCAACTCAGTATTAATGCATATTCATGCATATTGGTCCTCTATCTTTATACTCCCTAAAAAGATCCTAAAATGTATTACTGCTATTTGCAGAAACTTTCTATGGGATGGTAAAGTGAATACAAACAGAGTTCCTTTAGTAGCTTGGGATCTTATCTGCAGGCCTAAACTAGAAGGGGGACTTGGGATCATTGATTGTGAGGTTTGGAACCAAGCAGCCATTGCTAAATACGTTTGGAATATAGCAAAGAAAGTTGATAACTTGTGAGTGCAATGGGTGAATCAATATACTTAAAAGAGAAGGACTGGTGGGAGTATCAACCTCCAAAAGACTGTTATTGGTACTGGAGAAAGATCTGTTCCATAAGGGATCAATTTTCTACAGGTTATACGCAACAGGGCTGGCTGGTAGTAGATGGAAAATACACAACAAATAGTGGATACAAATGGAAACAAGGAAGAATAGAAAAATGGGACAGTGGTAGATGGGTGTGGGGCAGGAATAACATCCCAAAGCATAACTTTATTTGCTGTTTAGCTATGCATCAAAGACTCCTAACGAGAGAAAGGCTGGCAAAGACGGGGATATGTCAAGAAGATCACTGTGTCATATGTGGGGAGGAAGCTGAAACAATAAATAACCTATTCTTCGAATGTAAATATTCCAGAAATTGTCTAAATGGGATATTAGAATGGCTGGAAATAGGAGTGCAGCAATGTAGTATGGGGGGGGGGGGGGGGNAAGATTAAGGGCAGAACATGCAGATCAATTGTAAGCACAGTCTTGGCAGCGACAATCTACCATATATGGAAGGTTAGGAATGATGCTTTGTGGAATGAAAAGGTACTAAGGCCTCAAAAGACAGTAAATATCATTAAGGAAGAATGCAGGATGCAGATACATGTAATCATGGAGCGAAAAATAACATCAAGAAGGCAGGAGTTATGGATAAAGAAGCTATTTGTAATTTGCTTAATGAATAGATAGGAAATAGTATGACAAAAGTAGTTGAATGATAGAGTAGGAAGGGCAGAAATTGGAGGGGATTTTGTAATTTTGTACTGGTGATCAATAAAGATTTCTCATTTCACCAAAAAAAAAAAATCTAAGATTTAAATTATATATGTTGGACAGTTTAAAGAATAACTTGTTAGTTTTACAAAGAAAAATTTATTAGCATGCAAAATAAAATAATATAGAAAAACATGATAAAGTATTAGAATATACCATCGATCACTGGATAGCAATTAAAGAAAATAGTGAACACTTTAGGGTAAAGAAAGAAATTATAAAGGGGTAAATACAGTCTTCAAAACAGATCTACGTACATTCCATCTTTCAAATTCAAATGCTCCAAATGAGAATAATCATTTCGAATATATGAAATTTGAAGGTAAGACCCCATGTCCTCCCCCTACATGTGTATGATTTAATATTCAATAAATTGGTAGGAATCTGTTCTAACACTAGTCATACAGATAACTTCCTGGCAACAACAAAAACCGATAAGAACAATGAAGAAAACGACAACAAGAACAACAAACCTAATAGCAAGATAATTAAGGTTTGTCCCTCCTTTTTGAGGTACTAATAAACTAGGAGTATCAAAACTGCTCGCCACCATAGAGGCGGATTTGATTAAAAAAACATTCAACCTAAAACCAGATCAAACAAACGAAAGCCCTAATTTGTTTTCCACTGGAAGCTTAAAGCGACACAAAGGATAAACATGACTTTTCTCAAGCCATTGAACGATACAATCTCCATGAAAAAGGTGCTTGCATGGCATGCAAGTAACCTCAACAACACCCTCTACAATCAAATTATCAAAACATATAGTAAAGTTCTCATCCACATTCATCTCCATATTTAAGTTCTCCACCTTTACCTTCTCTAGTGCTTCAACTGCATGCCTCGAGGCAGGAATAGGCACAACCTCAGTCTCTATATGAAATGAGGGTAAGTTCACAGTTTGCTCTATCAACGCGATCTCACTCTCCTCGTGATAATCCTGGTAAGGATTCTGAATTTCTTGAGGACGACGATGGACTTCGTCTACTACTATACGGATTCTTCTTGGAAAATTGACGAAGCCTTATTTATGATGTCTGGTATAATGTCTAGTTGATATATCAAAGGAATATGTAGCATTCGATGTATTTTGTAGGACCATGTGGTTTGGTCCTCTATGTCAAAACAGATCCGTCTGACTATATGATAGTCAAAATGAGTGCGATTGTAAAATCTCCAACGACCATCGTTTGTGACATAGTAATTAAGTATAATTTTCGAATTCCGCATAGAAAGAAAAAATTATCCTCTGGCAGAATTTCATCGTCATGGAGGATACAACAAGTCTCTTGTATGTCCTTAGTTGAGTTGTATCTTTATATTTGTTCTTTATTATAATTCCTACTTTTCTTATTTAGAAGCTTTAACTAGGAATCTCTGAAAATCATAAACCCTTAGAGTTTGTGTCGTGGCTAGAGTTAGTCATGAGTTAAAATCTTTGTAATAGGTGTATTGCAAAGTGACTTGTAATAGATGTATTACAAGTTAGTGAAGGATTAAGAGTTTAATTCCTATGTTGCAATAGGTTGTAATCTAAAGATTGCTCAGTAGTGAAGTTGAAATCCTACCAGTGTAGGTCGTGGTTTTTGATCCCCTTGAGCATGAATTTTTCCAAGTAAAATCTCTTGTGTCATTTACTTACTGCTACATTAGCTAGTTCTGTAGAAACTGATATAGGACCAGGTCTCTATACAATTTGGTGGACTCATATATTTTATCAATAAAGATGTGAAGTCTTATATAAGGATGGAGAAGGGCAAAAAAGGAATGCAAATTTATTATAAATCTGCACAAAATATGTAAATTGTTTAGTAAATTTCCATTTTATCTCTCTGTTTGTATTCTTAATAAATTTTCTCGAAAATGAGTTTCATTTCTTAATTGTCCTTAATTATTTGAGCAAATGGAGAGTATTATTATTTTCTTCAAATAAGAACAGAAGATCATACTTACTATATTATAAGTGTGAAAACTTAAAGTGTAAGTTAAAAGACCAAAATATTCATCAAAAATTTGGATAGTGTTACCCTCCAAACAAGCATTATTTTAAGAAATATTTGTGTGCAAAAATGTAAATATGCATTCTTCAAAAATAACAAAACAAAAAGTTTAATGCAATTAAAAAAAATCAGGGAAATAACATCGTAAGAGGCGTTTAGATGGCCATACTAAATGAAAAAAAAGATGGCTCTTGGTCTTCCTGCAACACTTCGTTTTCCACTCATAATTGCTTTATCTTCCGCCATTGCTTATTGAAAATAAACTTTGAACTGTACTTCATTTCCAATTTTCAATATTTGTTGCTTATTAATGTAGGTCGGTCTTCTCTCATTCTTTATTTATTTGTTATAAATCGTGAGTGGACAATGAACTAAATTCAACAATTTATCTGGTTCCATCTCGACACACAATACCCATTTACTCCTCTCAAATTTGGTAAACATATTTCTTTCACTATTACATGTTATATGAGTTTTGCTAATTCGATAAGATAGTGCTTGCAATCATTCTCACGATGGGCATCTTGTCTGGTTTTGTGAGTGACTTTCATATATATGGTGAATTATGTATCGATATTATTTTTCTCCAATGATATAAATAATTGATGTGGAAAGAGTAAAAGTTAAAATTAAAAATCAAAGAACAAAAACTCCCTTTATGGAAACTGCTTGACAATTTAACATTAGAATCATGAAGAGATAGCATGAACATACCAAAAAAAGGTATTAGGCATCGAGTAAATTTATGGGATATGCATTGAATCTTTTCCTGAACTTTATTTGATTTATTCTTGTGTAAACTAATATTTTCATATGATTTTTATTTTTGACTGCTTAAATACTGCCCTCTTTGTCCATTTTCTTTTGTGCTAATTTTTTTTCTAAAAGTCTTCTTCACTGTTAATGTTTAGTTTATATTTACTCTTTCCTACCAAGTTAGTTTTTTATTGATTGGAAAATCTGTCAATCTCCTAATGAGTAAAAAAAGAAAATCCTCAACATGCTCATAAGAACCTGTAGGCTGTCGCAGTTGATTAATTAGAAATTGTGTTAAAATTTGACCTTTTATGGCAATTGAAGAGTCATATATATTTAGTTAGATTTCCTTTCATTTCTTATCGTAAATTAAGTTTTCATCAAATGTAAATAATTAGTAAATCAAATTCTCTAAAAAATCATCAGATTTTTCCTTCATTTGATTATGTTGTTACTCAAGGTCGACATTTGTGCATTCTAGATTTATTATTTCTCAGTAAGCATTTCATTTAACGGTTTATTTTTTTTCTTTTAATATTTACTTTCTCTTATTTCTAGATAATTTACTCTCAGTAACTACTTTTAAAAATGTGAAATTTCAATACTGGGTTGTTGTTGTTTAAAAGATGTAGTTTTAACGGTAAAAATGATAAAAGTAGATAATTAAGTGGTGACAGTGGAAGGAATTTTATGTTACTTTAAGAATCACATATGATACATTTCTATGGTAGCTTTTTTTATTATTTCTTTTTTATGTATAATAAATTTTCTCTTTTATTTTCTCCCATAAGATTTTTTCTACTACAACAAATCTTCCTTCCCCTTATAGGAATTCTTTCATTCTCCTAATTAATTCTTCTTTAATTTCTGTGTTCTTTACTTTCTAGCAATTTAAGTAAGATTGTGCTTTATAACGATAATAATTATTGATCGAGTACGTTTATTATTCATCGTTAGAGCTTGCATTTTTTCCCTTCGAACTTCGTCTAACTCAGCGTCCATTTTAATATTATTTATAACATTTTAAAATATTTGTACTAATTAGCATGGTACACACGTGCAAAACACGTGCCCAGGAACTAGTGTGTTAAAATATATAATATATAGTGGGTAATAGTTATATTATTTGTCATTTATCACGCGTAATAAGAAAATTTTGTAGAAAAAACACAAGATTGAGAGGAAAGGATATTGAAGAAACGTGTATTTTCTTATTGTTTACAAATACTATAAACATCTGAATTTATACAAGTCACATACCAACTACTTCAAATCATTTAGAATTCTACTTCATGTATAAATCTTACATTGAGTTAGAGTTTTAACTCTACAATATAATCTAACTAACCTTATCTCATTCTAGCTTATCCTTATCATGATCCCTATCATGATCGACTTCTTCAACACTTCCCCTCAAGCTAGTGAGCGGAGTAGTTACCGCTCCTAGCTTGCTTCGAAATCCTGCAAACATCTGCTTAGTTAATGCCTTAGTATGAATGTCAGCGAGCTGATCTTTTGATCTAACAAACCTTGTGACTAGCTCACCACTAGCAACCTTTTCTCTAACAAAATGATAGTCCATCTCAACATGTTTTGTTCTGGCATGCATTACTAGATTGACTTTCATATATAGTGCATTTAAGTTAGCACAGAACAAGGTTGGTGCAGTTTTTAAACGAACCCCAATGTCATTGAGAATGTAGGTTATCCATTTCATCTCAGCTGTTGTCGAGGCTAGTGCTCTATACTCAGCTTCTGCACTAGACCTTGCCACTATGTGTTGTTTCTTGGATGTCCAAGATACACAGTTAGCTCCTAGGTAGACATTGTAGCCTATAGTTGATCTCCTAGTCATAAGACACCCTCCCCAGTCTGCATCAGAGAACCCATATAGCCTGAATGGTGATTGAGACAAAATTCTTAGACCATACTCAGTTGTGCCCTTCACATACCTAAGTATCCTCTTTACAGCTTGGTAATGAGTGTTGTTTGGACTTAGCATGAATTGACTTGCTAAGTTCACTGCATGAGCTATATCCGGCCTTGTGAGAGTCAAATACTGTAGACTACCAACAATACTTCTGTAGAGTGAGGCATCAACTGGGTCATCCACAGCCTCTTGTAGACCATGCTTCTATGCCAAAGGTGTGCTTATTGGCTTAGCAAGTGCCATGCTAGTTTTGGCAAGTAACTCTGCAGCATACTTACTCTGATTCAGATGGATGCCTCCAGTAAAATAAGTGACCTCAATCCCTAGGAAGAAATTCAAAGGGCCAAGATTCTTCATAGAAAATTCCTTACCTAGTTCATCAATGATTTCTGAAATTAGTGCATTGTGCCTTCCAGTGACAATTATATCATCAACATATAGAAGAAGCAGAATTGTGCCTTTTTTACAATGCATCCAAAAAGGTGATGAGTTTGCTTTACTGCACTTAAAGCCAAGATGCAGCAGGTGCAAACTAAACCTGTCAAACCAGGCTCTAGGTGCTGCTTAAGGCCATACAATGCTTTCTTTATGAGACACACACTGTCATGATGTCTAGAATCTTTAAAAGCTGGTGGCTGGCTCATGTACACCTCCTCCTGTAGGTATCCATGCAGAAAAGCATTCTTTAAATCTAGTTCCCTAATACACCAGTGGAGACTCACAACTATAGAAAGAACTACTCTTATAGTGGTTGCTTTAACAACTGGGCTGAAGGTTTCTTCAAAGTCTACTCCTTCAAGCTGTGAATACCCTTTGGCAACTAGTCTTGCCTTGTACCTATCCACAGATCCATCAGTCTTTAACTTGGTTTTAAACACCCACCTAGGGCCAACTATATTCATACCAGGTGACTTAGGCACCAGTATCCAAGTCTTGTTTTGATGAAGTGCATCTATCTCCTCTTGCATTGCTGTAAGCCAGTCTGGTGATCTCAGTGCCTCATTTATAGTATGTGGCTCCTTAGCTGCTACCAAACACATGTGTCTCACATGCATGTATTTTGATTTCTGTCGTGTGATCATGTGATGAATTTGTGCATTTGATGTGTGCTCTGCTGGTTCTGCATCATCAGTTGGTGTAGCTTGTATTGGTATAGCTTGTTTGTCCTGATTAGGTTCAGTATTAAACCAATGAGACAAGTCAACTTAAAGTTGAATTCCCTGTGGATCATAAACTGAAAATAGATTAGAGTTAGGAAATGCACTATCTTGAGCTGAGATGTTTGGTTCTTCACTCTCAGTAGTCATAAGATCATTTGTTCCTGTAGGAGTTGCTGCTAAAGAAGATTCAGCAGGCTCAGTAGTGTGATCAGCAGCAGCAGTAGTGTGATCAGCAGTAGGTGTAGGCTCAACATTCTCAATAGGAGTATCAATTGGCTCCTCAGAAGTGAGCTGATCACTCGATGATGGTGCATTAACATCAGTTGTAGACTGATCACCTAGATCACCTACACCGGGTACTTAACTTCCTGAATCGAACCTATTTTAAGGAGTTTGGATACCTCATCTTTGATAAATGCGTGCTTGACTTCGGGCTGAGGCCTCCTCTTTTGTTTAACCAAGTGGAACTTCAGATTCAAGCTCAGCTTATGAGTTGTTATTTCTGGCGGGATCCTTGTCATATCAAGATGGCACCAAAAAAACAATCTATGTTAGCTCTAAGGAATTTAATGTGTTATTTTTAGCTCAGGATTTAACCCTGTGCCAAGGTATACCTTCCAATCGGGCAAGTGTTCAATCAATAGGACTAGATCCAGCTCCTCGACTGTTAATTTGGTGGTATCGAAATCATCAGGGGTGATGAACGACCTAGGAACTTTGTAATCGTCATCCTCGACTATTTCTTGTTTCTCCGGTTCGGTCGGGGTCGGTGTCAGTGATTACTATTTAGTTTCTTCCCCTCTGAATTGGCTTCGTGTTATTTGATGTTGAGAGTGCGAACATTTATTTTACGGCCGGCTGCTCTCCGTAAAGTGTCTTGATCTCTCTCGGTGTGGGAAACTTCAGTGTCTGGTGTAGGGTCTAGGGTATTTCCATCACGTTATGAATCTATGGTCTTCTGAATAAAGAATTATATCTCATATCCCCTTCGATCACATAGAACTTTATTTCCTAAATAGTTCTAACGGTGTTCACCAGTAGGGTTATCTTCCCTTTAGTAGTTTTGCATTCCATGTTAAATTCGTTTAAAACCCAAATTGCATGCATTATTTAGTCTGGTAGACCCAATTGCTTTACGTCCCTTGATCTGATGATATTGGCCGATCTGCATGGATCAATTAACACACAGTTAACTCGAGATTTATTTATGAGTAAAGATATTACCAATGCATCATTATGCAGCTGCACGATGCCTTCAACGTCCTCATTGTTGAAAAAAATGATCCCTTCCAGGACATAATCTCGGGTTCATTTTCCCCTTGTGATGGACACCTTAGTGCACTTCAGCATTGTTCCTTAGGGGACGTCGACTCCACCAATGATCATGTTAATGACGTGCTCAGGTTCCTCTTGTTCGGTATGCTTATTGGAGTCCCTATTCCTGAAGTAATTTTTGGCTCAATCACTCAGAAACTCCCGGAGGTGCCCGTTAGTGACTAACCAGGCCACTTCTTGTCTTAGTTGTTAGCATTCTTCGGTCCTGTGACCATGAGTGCCATGATACTTACATATCAGGTTTGAATCTCTTTAGGTAGGGTCACACTATAATGGTCGAAGCCACATGGTATCTTTGATGTGCCCGATGGCAGATACGATGCTGGCAGCATCGACATTAAAGTTATAATCTGACAATCTCGGTGCCTCCCTGGCCCCGAGGGGCCTGTCAAAAGTATTTTTTTCTCATGAGTCTCCGGCTATTGTGGCCTTGAATTTTTAATTTCTTACAGGGTTACACTTGGATTCTCTACCCCTTTGATCTCCGCTATGCGGTTGATACTAGGGTCCAAGGGTCCAAAGGCAATGCTCTTACAGGGTTACAAGGGTCCAAAGGCAATGCTCACACAAGAGGGGAAGAACCTAATGTCTAAGAGTATAGTGAGAGTTCTTGATATAGTTTTGAAAAAATCAAGTAGGAAAATAACTTTTGAAAATAACTTGTTTGAAATAAGTTTTGAAGAACAATAGAAGAGTGTTACTCAGTGAAAACAGTTTGAAAGGGAAGAGGGTAAGTCAATCAGAGTCTCAGGATCAGAACAGTACACATAGAGCAAGAAACAAGAACCAAATCAGTTTAACACTCACAGGAAGGAACTGGGGGGTAGGGGACAAGTATGACATACATAGGTATAGATTTGCATACAAGTTAGCACCAGAGAAGTACTAAGGTATTAGAGCACTTAACAACCACAGAAACAGTTTCTTCATAAAGAGGTTCAGGCCAGAAACTAACAGAATCAGATTGAAGGTGGTGCTAGGGGAGATAACACGCTGAATCTAAGGGAGGAAAGGATAGCTTAACAATCATACTAGTAAAGTGACAGTAGACATGCTAATTACAGGGTACGTAACAAAACCATAAGTAAAAGCATAGTATAAATAGAAGGAACTGCAATACCAAAAGAAACATGTTGTTTTGAAGCTTTAAGTTAAACTGAAAACATACTAGTTAAAGGGGAATAAGTGCAGAGTGAAGAGCAATAGAGTGTATAATACTCAGTCTTGGCTTGCAGCCGATTGAGAATAGCAAATAACCAGCAAAAATAACAAGAGAGAATATGTGTGTGCGTAAGAGAATTCAGAACAGTATCTTTTGTTCGTCTCCTTGTGTTAGTGAAAGACTAGAGTATTTATAGTTGAAAACAGGTAGTAAAATAAGGTAAGAATCATAGTAGCATGGTAATTAAGGAACTCAGAATCAATCAGTCAGCTATCAAGGCAAGTATTCCCTTAATTAAGGGGTCAAATCTCAAACAGTCAGAATAGGTAAACACAATTAAGGAAAGTTCTTATGCACATGACATATAAGGAAATAATTTCAAACCAAATCAAGTAGACAATTGAGACTAGGTTCAGAAGACATTAATTAAGGAAATAGGGATCAATTAACAGAAAATCAACCATGTAACAAGGTGAGAAATAAGTTAAAGGTCAGAAATCAGTAAGAATGTCCCATAAGAAATCAGTAAGATTTTTCAAATCACAGGAAATCAGGGATTCAAATAATAAATCAGGAACCCTAACAAAGTAAAATTACATAGAATCATGGATTCGAACATGAATAACATCAATTAAAGGAGATCAACATGAATTGAATAAATAACAGGCAAAAAGTCAGAAACCCTAGTAGTGAAAACATATGATATTAGGGATTCACATGAACTTATGGGGTAAATAGTAATGTAAGCGGAAAGGCAAGAAAAAATCAGAGACATAGATAAAAAACATAGGGTAAAACATTAGAGAATCATAAAGTTCATAAATATGCAAACAATATAATATCAAAGACAAAGTCAGGAACTTAGGGTTTAGGACGAAAGACTGGGTTTTTTAACACAACAACTCAGATAAAGAGAGATACTTAAATAAGTCGATAAACACAGTAGAAATCTTAGGAGAATAATGAAAAATCGTAGGAAAACCGTTTAAAAGAAGGGGTTATGAAACCCTAGTTTTGAAATGAAGAAACGTTTGGAAACAGTAAAGTTTTTTGACGGAAACATATAAAAACCTCGTGATATACAGAGATCCATGACAGATCTAAAAGAATCGGAGAGTTTTAAGAGTTAGGGTTTCAAAAAGAACCTATAAAGGATAGGGAAAAACCTTAAAGCTTCACCACTTTAGCTGGAGAGGTCATAGATCTTACTCAGACAGCCGGAGGTGGACGGAAATGGAATGAGAACCCATGGGGTGAGTGAACCGCCTTCTGGTTGCTCTGAGGGCCTCAAGGTAGTGTCAAACCGACGTGGGGTGAAGCAGAGGCTAGGAGATGATGAGAGGCCATGACTTCCGTCGAGGGAGGTGGCTGGAGAAGGGACTAGGTTTAGCAGAGGGAATCGAAGAGATGAGAAATTTGAGAGAGATGAGAGGGTTGAGACGGAGGAGGGTGAGGGGGAAATGAGAAGGGGGAAGGGTAGTCTTTAGGTTTATTTTAGGTAAGGGGGATCTAGACCGTTGATTTGAATTAATCAACGGTTCAGATTGAATAGGTGCTTGGGACGGGTAGGATTTTAAGTTTGGGATGGGTTATTGGGTTAATTAATTGGGTCAGGGGTCCGAGTTTAATTAGGCTAGAACTTAAATAAAAGTGGCTAACTATTAAATACCCAATTAAAATAGATAAGTAATTTATAAAAATAGCTAATAATTATAAAAATAAATTTGATTCTTAATAAAATTAAATTAAAATGATTAACCAGTATTTTAAAAATATAAATGGCTAATTACTGGATACAATATCATAAAACATATGATTAGGCTATAATTGCAAAGTTATTGTAATTATAGCCAAAGAGTGCCAATTTGGATAATTGTGAAATAATTTGGTCTTAATAGGACCAGAAATAATACATTAAATCAAGAAATGATTTTGAAATCATTTGTAATGCGATTTTGTACTTGATTATTAGAAATAAGAATGTAAGATAAATTAAAATAAATTAATAAAAATATGGGAAAATTATAGAAAAATACCAATTGTTATGAAAACCTGATATTGAAGGTATATGTGCGAATTTAAAAATAATTTGAGGAAAAAATTGGGTATCAACATCGTGTACGTGAGGTGACGAGTACGTACACGGGCCGTTATTGCTAAAATCTCATTTTTCCCTTCCTAAACCATAATTGTTTTCTCTTCTGTGAACTTGCTCTAATATGATAAATTGTTTAGCTTAGATTAGGAAAGCATGCTTACGTGTTTAATTGCCTACTTGATCTTCTGTGCGACATGCTTAGTTATGCCCTTATTTTCCTTATCTATGATTAGTATAAACTTTGTAAATTCGATGCTTGTCATTCATCTTGCATGTCATATTTAAATTGGGACTACGGACGTATTCCGGGAGATCCCCTTGTACTGCATATTTACTTTGGGACTACAGATGTATTCCAGGACATCCCCCTGTACTGCATATTTACTTTGGGACTACAGACGTATTCCAGTTTTGGGAGATCCCCGTGTGCTGCATATTTACTTTGGGACTAGGGACGTATTCCGGGAGATCCCCCTATACTGCATATTTACTTTGGGACTACGGACGTATTCCGGGAGATCCCCCCTGTACTGCATATTTATTTTGGGACTACGGACGTATTCCGGGAGATCCCCTATACTACATGATCATCTGGAACTACGAGACGATATCCCGAGAGATTCCACCTTGTGTTACCTTGTTTTGAGCCGAGGGCTCCCTTGGCTGTTAAGTTTTCGAGCAATTTCTTTAACTATTACTGTAAAAATCTACTTATCTTTTGCATCGTTTTAAATTATTTATATTCACTCCAGTAGGGCGTTAACCTGACCTCGTCACTACTTGACCGGGGTTAGGCTTGGCACTTACTAGGTACCATATGTGGTGTACGCATGCCCTTTCCTGCACATGTTTTCATGTGCAGATCCAGGTACGAGCTATCAATCTCGTGGTTAGTTGTTGCTGCTGATTCTAAGAGACCGCAAGGTATTTCCGCCGCGTCCAAAGAATACTCTGAGTCCTCTTCTATTCTATCGTTTAGAGTTGTTCCTATGTATTTTCCAGACTTGTTTAGAGCTACAGTAGTTGTTAGAAGCTTTTCACTATTTGGGACATTCCAAGTCATTGGGAAAGTATTTTTGTATGAGCCGAGCGACCAGTATGTTAATTATATCATTGCCCTTATTTCCTTTATTTCCTGTGTTTTACTTTAATTTTTCCCTTAATAATAGGCTTACCTAGTCGTAGAGACTAGGTGCCGTCACGATACCTTTCGGAGGGTAAATCGGGTCGTGATACGGGAGGTCCATAGTAAAATAAGGGACTTGGGCGTATGTCCGGAATCGAATTCCGAGGTCCCTAGCTTCAGAAATGATTTTTTGATAAAAATTGTTACACTGAAATTTAAAGGAATTAAAGAAATTGATTAATGTTTGAAATCGTCGGTATCGGGCCCGTATTTTGGTTTCATATCCCGGTACAGGTCTATTATAACATATATGTCATGTCTGTGAAATTTGGTGGAAATCGAAGTTTATTTGATGTTATTCGGACGTCCGGTTGAGAAGATAGTAATATGGAAGTGTTCTTGAGAAAATCATGAGTTTTAATGCTAAATCCATAGTTTTAGGTGTTATTTTGATGATTTGATCGCACGAGCAAGTTCGTATTGTGAAGAACCGTAAAATTACATGGCTAAAAATAATTCCCAAATAGGTCCCCGTGTTGTTATAATTGTAGAAATTCTTAAAACGGACCCTTACTTAAAAGATATAATTTTCCAGAATTGCGCAGGTCTACGGTACACTATGCGATCGCAGATCAGGTATGCGGACCGCATAGTGGTCGCATACCTGACAATTTGGTGTCCATTTTGAGGACAACTATGCGGCTTAGAATGCGATCGCACTTCACGAATGCGGGTCGCATAGTTATCGCATTCTTGCACTTTGACTTTTGCGGAGGGAGTTATGCGACGCACTATGCGATCGCATAACAGGTATGCGGACTGCATACTGGTCGCATACCTGGGCAGTCTACTTTTCTTTTTGGCCCATTTGAGGGCCAATTATGCGACAAGAATGCGGACCGCATAGCAAGAATGCGATCGCACTCCTGACCGCATTTCTGCTTCGGGACTGTTAAATTTCTAATTTGATACCTGACCACCAGTTCATTAAAACACCTCCCCCTTTCATTTTAAGCTCATTTTCTGATAAATTAGAGAGAGGAGGGAGTGGGTTCTATAGAGAGAGTCCAACTTCATCCAATTTGTTCCTCCAACACTACTCAGACTTGGAATTGATCAAGTAGGACACCATTTTCTTCACTACAAGAGGTAAGCTTCTAGCCCATCAACCTAAGTTTTCAGAGTTTTGGTACAATGAAACATGGTTAGGTGAATTCATGAAGATAAGGGTAGGATCCTTGCATGCATGTAACCAACTAATCATAATCTAGTAAATGGAAATGGGTTAGAGTAATCTTTCACTAAAAAGAGGCCATTTAAACTAAAAGAACACTCAGTGTTTGATAGAATGATCAAGTGAGTTCAAGACATGATCATTATTCCTAATTCTAAGTTAAATTATGCCACATTGTGAACTAGATTGAAGGTGCTAGAAGGTCCGGTGAATTGTGGTAGAAATTAAGGAAAAATCCCAAATCAAGGTATGTATGGCTAACTTTAATCTTTGTAGAGTTACCTTGTTGGTGTCCGAGTACATGGTATGAAATTCTTGCTTGAGCATATGTGAATGGTTTGTCCTGCTGTGTCGAGTTGTACGAATTCATTCTCTGATTCTTTGTGCTTATCCTACCATGTGTAAAGCTCGTTAAATGTTGAATACATCGGTATGAGAGGATGTGTTGCAAAACAAAAGAAATGATAATGAAATAATGTGTTGAATGTATCCAAGTGCTAAATGAAGTGTAGTAAATAATGAAAGTAAATATGGGCTGATTCTATTGAGTTAAATGACTGTGGCAACACCATATATGAATTGTTGATTGGTAAGGATCATTGTGCCTTGATTTCACATAGTTGTTGGTTGATAGGAACTTACGTTCTCCATGATAAAGATCCTTGTGATGTAATTGTTGGTGATTGTTGTTATGAAATAGGAGCGTACGGTGGGATCGAGTTGCGCGCCGCGACAAATGAGAAATTGAAACAAGTAACTGTGAAATCTTCATTTGTGGTTTTCTGTATACTTGTGTGGTTACCCTAACTGCTTTCTAGTTGTGCATTGTTTGATTCTACAGGGAATAAACTTGGTTCATACATGCTAGTACTATTCAATGGTACTAACGTCCCTTTTGTTGGGGGCGCTACATCTTTTATATGGATGTAGGTGGTTCCACAGCAGGTAGCTTAGATCGCCGATAGTGGTCTTTCCCCTTCGCAACTTCAGCAGATCCGGTGAGCCCCACTTCTTTTCGGGGCCATGTGTAGTCTACATCATCTTTTTGTATATGTTATGTCTTTTAAGGTATAACCGGGGCCTTGTTGCCGACAAGTATTGTGTAAAACCTTAGAACTCTTAGAGGCTCCGTAGACATGATGTGGGATGTACATATATGTATTTTGGGCTTTAAATGTGATCACTAGTAATCGTGGTCCGAATCACAATTATTGTATGTTTTGTGATTATCAAATGTGGAAATGATAAAAGATATTATGAACCTAAGTAGTAGATTCACTCTTAAACTCTAAATTGCTCTATCATGTGGAATAATGTATATTATAAACACGGGTGATGCGTTGGGTAGGAAAGGCAATCCGGGTCCGCTTGACCGGGATCATCCGGTTGGGCGCCGGTCTCGCCCCTCGGTTTTGGGGCGTGACACGTATGGTGTTTTTAGACTTGCGTGCATGTTCGGTTTGGAGCCCCGAAGGATCGTGTGAGTTTCGGATAGGCCACAAAGTGATTTTGGAACTTAGAGATTTGCTGGTGTATCTCGTGTCCGTAGCAGGCCTCTGATCCCGCAATTGCGAGATCAGGCTTCCCAAATGCGAACCAAGCACGCATGGCAATTGCGAAGGAAACCTGGGCCATCAGTTCTCGCATTTGCAAGTGTTTCTTCGCAATTGCGATGGGGGTCTGGGGAAGGGCATATTCGTAAATGCGACCTTTTTCCCGCAATTGAGATGGGCCAATTGTCGCAAATGCGACATATTCTTCGCATTTGCGAAGGTAGCGGAAATGTGAAGGTTCTCGCATTTGCAATGACTACTTCACATTTACGAGCTTCGCAATTGCGAAGCTCAGGTCGCAAATGCGACATCCGCAGCAGGGTAAAAGGGACTTAGAAGAGATTTTTCATTCATTCTTCAACTTTTCGAATACTAAACCTCCTTAGGAGATTTTCCAAAGATCAAAACTTCTCCAAATCATAGGTAAGTGATTCCTAACTAATTTCTTTCAATCTCTTAAAAATTTTACAAGATTCCAACCTAGAATCTAAAATTTTCATGGTAGAATTAGGGATTTTTGGGTAGAATTTAGGAATTTCAAAATTTGGGGATTTAGATCTCGAATTAAGGTCGGATTCCAAAACCAAATGTATATCCGAGTTCGGGGGAGAATGGGTAAACGAATTTTGGTCCGAACCTCGGGTTTGGACCAAGCGGGCCCGGGGTTGATTTTTGTCTTTTGTTGGGAAAACTTAGAAAACCCATAATTATTCATTAAAGTTAGTTCCTTTAGCAATAATTATTAATATTAAGCTGATTATGATTAGATACGAGTGGTTTGGAAGCGAATTCTAAAGGAAAAGTTGTGCTTGAGCAGCGATTGGTCTGCGAAATCGAGGTAAGTGTTGTGTATAACCTTAGCTTGAGGGAATAGGTATTGTGTGAATACTTTCTACTTGTTTTATTGCTTAATATGATGTATAGGTGAGGTGAAGAGTACCTCTATGTTTTGGTCACGTCATAACATGAGAGTGAAAGTTAATTCTTGTTATTCTTGTTATTCTTGTTGTCTTAAGGCCTATCATCCATGATTATTGTTGTTAGTGAAATGTTGGAAGATTTGTACCTGGTTTCACCGAGATGGATAACATGGTGAATATTGAGTTGAGATAGAAATGAAATGGTGATAGAAACTATGATGAAATACTGATTTCTTGTGAAATTCCTCTTTATATGTTGTTAAAAATTCTGTGAATGGTGAGCAAGAGGGTAAAGCACGAAGGGTGATGTCATGCATAGTTTATTTATCTGGTGAGGATGAGAGTAAAAGAACGAAGGGTGGTGCCGTGTATAATTTATTTATATTGTGAGGAAGAGTGTAAAGCACGAAGGATGATGCCGTGTATTATTTATCTATATTGTGAGGTGAGAGTAAAAACACGAAGGGTGATGCCGTGCATTCTTATTTATAATCAGGTGAGGATGAGAGTAAAATCACGAAGGTTGATGCCGTGCATTATAATTATTATTTGGTGAAGCTGAGAGTAAAAGCACGAAGGGTGATGCCGTGCAAGTTTCCTTTCTATTTTAATTGCTTAAATTGTTGTTGATCACTGTCTATTTCTATCTTATTGTTTTCTCACTCCTGATGTTAACCCCCACCGCATGTCCCCTTCCCATTACTTGTTTATTTTCTTTATTTGTTGTTATTTCTACTAGCATGATTAAATTTGTCCAGGTTTATGTGTGATGTCCTGTCCTAGTCTCTTCACTACTTCGCCGAGGTTAGGCTCGACACTTGCTAGTACATGTGGTCAGTTATACAGATACTGCACTCTACGCTTCTTGTGCAGATCCAGGCTTAGGTCCGAGCTGAGTTCGAGTTAGAGCTGACACTTCCGCACAAAGACACGACGTAGATCTGCCGACGTTCGCAGATTCCTGGAATCTCTTCCTTATTATTCAGTTGTTGTTTTCTTTAGTTCAAAACAGATATAAATTTAATTTCAGCCAAATAATTGTAGTAAATCCTTACTAGTTCGTGAATTGTGACTCCAAATCCTGGGTAGCTAGAGATTGGTATTATTTCAGCAGTATAACATCTTATTTTATTTATTGCTTTTGGTATCGTATGGTGGATGGTAGTAACATTTCGTATATGTTTTAAATATTTTGAATGTTGTGATCAGCAAATGTTGGCTTGCCTAGCAATAATAGTGTTAGGCGCCATCACGGCCCGTTGGGGGGAATTCGGGTCGTGACAAGTTGGTATCAGAGCACTAGGTTTCATAGGTCATACAATTCACGGACAAGCTTAATAGAGTCTGAGGGATCGGTATGGAGACGTCTGTACTTATCTCTTAGAGGCTATAAAGTTAGGAACAAGTTTACTCATATTCAACCCTGTCGTGCGATTCTTGTTATCCCAATACTGATTGAACTCTTCTATTCTTATTCTCCCCCAGATGGCGAGAACACGTACCTCTTCTTCCGCTAACCAGCAATCGGATCCTCCAGTCGCAGTAGCTCCTACAAGGGGCAGAGGCTGAGGTCGTGCTAGAGGACGAGGCCGTGCTAGAGGCCGGCGCAGGGGCAGGAGCATGACTCGGCCCAGTGCTCAGGCAGCAGCTTCAGCTACAGAGCCCTAGATAGAGCTTGATGAGGGGGCTCCAGCTCAGACCGTTCCGGCAGGACCAGCTCAGGTCCCAGAGGGGTTTATTGTTACCCCGGTACTTCAGGATCCCTTGGTCCTACTAGTAGGCTTTATGGACAGTGTAGCCCAGACTGGTGCACTCCCCAGGGCAGCAGCCGTATCCCAGGCTGGAGAAGGAGTCCAGACTCCTGCTACCCACACTCCGGAGCTGACTACTCCTAAGATTCAAACCCCAGCAGCCCACCCAGTTGGGGTAGTTCAGCTAGTTGCTACAACACCGCTCGCTGATGGGACAACTATGTCCTCCGATGCTTTGTGGATATTCGACAGGTTTATCAAGCTTTTCCATGTTCATTGTAGTGGTGCCACTTCAGCGGACCCCCTGGAATACCTTGATAGCTGTCATGAGGTTCTTCAGAACATGGGTATTTTGGAGACCAATGGGGTCGACTTTGCTTCTTTCAAGATGACCGGTTCTGCCAAGAAATGGTGGAGGGATTATCTATTGACTAGACCAGCGGGATTGCCTACTCTTACTTGGGATCAGTTTTCACGCCTCTTCTTGGAGAAGTTTCTACCTATTACTACTAGAGAGGAGCGTCGTCATCAGTTTGAGCATCTCTAGCAGGGCAGCATGACTGTTACGCAGTACGAGACCGGTTTCGTGGATTTGGCTCGTCATGCTACTCTTTTGCTACCCACAGAGAGGGAGAGGGTTAGGATTTTATTGATAGTCTTGCTCATCCTATCAGATTGCATATGGCTAAGGAGACAGGGAGCAAGATATCTTTCTAGGATGCGGCCAATGTGGCCCGACGAGTTGAGCTAGTTCTTGGAGTAGGAGGTCAGGGGTCAGACAAAAGTCCTCGCCATTCCGATGGTTTCAGCGGTTCCTCATCTGGAGGTGGGGTTACTCATGGTCAAGGCCATTCTTCCAGGCCATTTCATTCAGCACTTCAGACGTCCCATGGTGCCTCAGTTGGTCGTGGCTCTTACTTGCCTTATTCTGATCATCCAACTCCTATCAGTGCACCTCCTCTTCAAAATTTTCAGGGTGGTTATACAGGTCGACAGGGTCAGTTTGCCCGCCAGCAGTCTCAGCAGTCGAAGTCTTGTTATACTTGTGGTGACCCGAGTAACATTGCTAGATATTGCCCTCGCGCGTCGGATAAATCTCAGTATCAGGGTTCTCGGGCTATAGTTCCAGCATCAGCTGCCGCACCACCTGCCCAGCCAGCCAGGGGTATGGGTCAGGTAGCCAGAGGTAGGGGCCAGATTGTTAGAGGTGGAGGCCAACCTGCTAGAGGTAGAGGCTAGCTCGCTAAAGGTGGAGGTCCACCTTTCAGAGGTTGTCCTAGAGACGCGGTGCAGGGGGATGGGGCCCAGCCCCGATTGTATGCATTGCCGGCCAGAAGGCGGAGTCCTTAGATGTTGTTATCCAGGTACCATTTCAGTTTTCAATAAAGATGCTTCAGTTCTGTTTGATCTGGGGTCTACTTACTCTTATGTGTCATCTTATTTTGCTTCGTATTTGGTTGTGCCCCACGACTCCTTGAGAGTTCCTATTTATGTGTCTACACCCGTGGGGGATGCTATTATTGTAGATCGTGTATATCGCTCGTGTGTGGTCGTTATTGAGGGTATTGAAACCAGTGTGGACCTTTTGCTTCTTGACATGGTTGATTTTTATGTCATATTGGGTATAGATTGGTTGTCGCCTTATTATTCCATCTTGGACTGTCACGCCAAGACAGTGACCTTAGCTTTACCGGGGTTGCCTCAATTAGAGCGCAAAGGGACTCCTGGTTATCCTTCCAGCAGGGTTATTCCTTATACCAAGGCACGTTGCATGGTCGAAAAGGGGTGTTTGTCTTATTTGGCTCATATTCGTGATTCTAATGCTGAGGTTTCTTCTATAGATTCGGTGCCTATTGTTCGTGAGTTTCCCGAGGTATTTCCTGCATACCTACCGGGGATGCAACACGACAGGGATATTTAGAGATTCCTATCGGAAAGTGGGAACGTATCACTATGGACTTTATTGTTGGACTCCCACGGACTCAGATGAAGTTCGACGCCGTTTGGGTTATTGTGGATAGGCTGACTAAATCAGCACATTTCATTCCGGTGGCAAGTACTTATACCTCGGAGCGGTTGGGAGAGATATATATTAGATATATTGTTCGCCTTCACGTTGTGCCCGTGTTTATCATTTTTGATCGGGGTACGCATTTTACCTTGCACTTTTGGAGGGCAGCTTAGCGTGAGTTGGGTACACGAGTTGAGTTGAGCACAACATTTCATCCTCAGACGGATGGGCAGTCTGAGCGTACTATTCAGATCTTGGAGCATATTCTCCGCGCTTGTGCTATAGACTTTGGAGGATCGTGGGATCAGTTCTTTCCATTAGCGGAGTTTGCCTACAACAATAGCCACTAATCGAGCATTCGGATGGCTCCCTATGAGGCATTATATGGTAGACGGTGCAGATCGCCAATTGGATGGTTTGAGCCAGGAGAGGCTTGTTTATTAGGCACAGACTTAGTTCAGGAGGCCTTGGACAAGGTCAAGATTATACAGGATCGAATTCGTACAGCTCAGTCCAGGAAAAAGAGTTATGCCGACCGTAAGGTTCGTGATGTAGCATTCATGGTCGGAGAGAGAGTATTACTTCAAATATCGCCCATGAAGGGTGTTATGATATTTGGGGAGAAGGGAAAGTTGAGCCCTAGGTATATCGGTCCATTTGAGATTCTCGAGAGAGTGGGGGAGGTAGCTTATAGACTTGCATTGCCTCCAGGGTTATCCTCAGTTCATCCAGTATTGCATGTATCTATTCTCCGGAAATATCATGGTGACCCATCCCACATGTTAGATTTCAGCTCTGTCCAATGTGAAAATATATGAAATAATAATTTTTGAGAGTTAAAGTTGATTTTTAGTTGACTTTGGTCAATGTTTTGAGTAAACGGACCCGGACCCGTGTTCCGACGGTCCCAAGAGGTCCGTAGTAAAACATGGGACTTGGGCGTATGCCCGGAATTGAACTCGTTAGTATCGGGCCCGTATTTTTATTTCGGAGCCCGGTACAGGTCTACTATAACATATATGCCATGTCTGTGAAATTTGGTGGAAATCGAAGTTTATTTGACGTGATTCGGACGTCCGGTTGAGAAGATAGTAATATGGAAGTGTTCTTGAGAAAATCATGAGTTCTGATGCTAAATCCATAGTTTTAGGTGTTATTTTGATGATCTGATCGCACGAGCAAGTTCGTATGGTGTTTTTAGACTTGTGTGCATGTTTAGTTTGGAGCCCCGAGGGCTCGGGTACGTTTTAGATAGGCCACAAAGTGATTTTGGAACTTAGAGATTTGCTGGTGTATCTGGTGTATGTAACAGGCCTCTGATCTCGCAATTGCGAGATCGGGCTCCGCAAATGCGAACCAAACAGGCATGGCAATTGCGAGGATTTTATAGCAATTTCGAAGGAAGCCTGGGCCAGCAGTTCTCGCATTCTTCACAATTGCGATGGGGGTCTGGGAAAGGGCATGTTCGCAAATGCAAAAATTTTCCCGCAATTGCGATGAGCCAATTGTCGCAGATGCGACATATTCTTCGCATTTGCGAAGGCATCGGAAATTTGAAGGTTCTCGCATTTACTCCTTCACATTTTTGAGCTTCGCAATTGTGAAGCTCAGGTCGCAAATGCGACATCCGCAGCTGAGTAAAAGGGACTTAGACGGGATTTTTCATTCATTCTTCAACTTTTCGAACACTAAACCTCCTTAGGCGATTTTTCAAAGACCAAAACTTCTCCAAATCATAGGTAAGTGATTCCTAACTAATTTCATTCAATCTCTTACAACGTTTTACAAGATTCCAACCTAGAATCTAAAATTTTCATGGTAGAATTTAGGAATTTTAAAATTTCAGGATTTAGACCTCGAATTGAGGTTGGATTCCAAAACCAATTATGTATCCGGGCTCGGGGGAGAATGGGTAAATCGATTTTTATCCGAACCTCGAGCTTGGACCAAGCGGGCCCGAGGTCAATTTTTGTCTTTTGTTGGGAAAACTTAGGAAAACCATAATTGTGCATTAAAGTTAGTTCCTTTAGCAATAATTAATGATATTAAACTGATTATGATTAGATACAAGTGGGTTGGCGAATTCTAAGGGAAAAGTTGTGCTTGAGCAGTGAGTGGCCTGCAAAATCGAGGTAAGTGTTGTGTCTAACTTTAGCTTGAGGGAATAGGTATTGTGTGATTGCTTGCTACTTGTTTTGTTGCTAAATACGATGTATAGGTGAGGTGACGAGTACCTATACATTTTGGTCACGTCATAACATGCGAGTGAAAGTTAATTCTTGTTATTCTTGTTGTCTTAAAGCCTATCATCTATGATTATTGTTGTTAGTGAAATGTTGGAAGATTTGTATCTGGTTTCACCGAGATGGATAACATTGTGAATATAGAGTTGAGATAGAAATGAAATGGTGATATAAACTATGATGAAATACTTATTTCTTGTGAAATTCCTCTTTATATGTTGTTAAAAATTCTGTGACTGGTGAGGAAGAGGGTAAAGCACGAAGGGCAATGTCGTGCATAATTTATTTATGTGGTGAGGATGAGAGTAAAAGCACGAAGGGTGATTCCGTGTATAATTTATTTATATTGTGAGGAAGAGTGTAAAGCACGAAGGGTGATGCCGTGTATAATTTATCTATATTGTGAGGTAAGAGTAAAAGCATAAAGGGTGATGCCGTGCATTCTTATTTATAATCAGGTGAGGATGAGAGTAAAAGCACGAAGAGTGATGCCATGCATTCTAATTATTATTTGGTGAGGCTGAGAGTAAAATCACGAAGGGTGATGTCGTGCAAGTTTCCTTTCTATTTTAATTGCTTAAATTGTTGTTGATCACTGTCTATTTCAGTCTTATTGTTTTCTCACTCCTGATGTTAATTTCCCCACCGTATGTCCCTTCCCATTACTTGTTGTTTATTTTCTTTATTTGCTGTTATTTCTAATAGCATGATTATACCTGTCTAGGTTTATGTGTGGTGTCCTGTCCTAGCCTCGTCACTACTTCACCAAGGTTAGGCTCGACACTTACCAGTATATGGGTTCGGTTGAACTATACTGCACTCTGCACTTCCTATGCAGATTCAGGTTTAGGTCCGAGTTGAGTTCGAGTTAGAGCTGACACTTCCGCACAAAGACACGAGGTAGATCTGGCGACGTCCGCAGATTCCAGGAGTCTCTTCCTTGTTATTCAGTTGTTGTTTTCTTTAGTTCAAAATAGATATAAATTTTCTTTCAGGAAAATACTTGTAATAAATCCTTAGTAGTTCGTGAATTGTGACTCCAAATCCTGGGTAGCTAGAGATTGGTATTATTTCGGCAGTATAACATCTTATTTCATTTATTACTTTTGGTATCGTATAGTGGATGGTAGTAACATTTCGTATATATTTTAATTATTTTGAATGTCGTGATCCGCAAATGTTGGCTTGCCTAGCAATAATAGCGTTAGGCACCATCATGGCCCGTTGGGGGGAATTCGTGTCGTGAAATTTGAATTTTAAAAAAAAATATTATGAACTGAACTAAATGTTTTAATTTGTCTATATTGTTGGAACCTTGTAAGTGCCAAAGTGTTATCATTTTGCACCTGTTTTAATCCATGCTACTTTGCTTCATAAGTACTCAACTATATATCTTCAAGTACTCATCAACTATCTTCATAAGTTCAGTATTTGCTATATTTTGCATCTTTAAGTACTCAACTATCTTCATATTTATTGACAATACATTTTCCTATTGTCCAAGGTTGGTCTCATAAGTTCAATGTGCTATATTAATTTGGGAAAAAATTGACCAATTTTAGAGAACTTAATTAATCTTTACAAATGTTACTATTAGTACTTTCATTTCATTAGGCATCAAAAGAACAATTGCAATATTGAAGACAATAGGACTGTTTTGTTAACTTGAATCAAACAATCATTAAGTAAAAAAAAAAAGATTCAAAACATAATAATTTCATTCATTAATATGAGATTTCATGATAACATCACCAAAACATAACAAGTTAAATAAAAACATCACCATAAGGGGTAGACAACTTCATAGATGAAAAACATGTAACCATGAAAAAAGACAACTTGAGATAAAACTTCATAATGCATGGACTATTCAATGTTCTGGTTGACGAAAAGAGACTTTGAGGTCTTGGAGGCGGATTCGGTATCACTAGTGATAACAATGATAGAATTGCTCGTAGCTCCATTCTGGACGGATGGTGTGGGCATATCGTCAAGCATATTATAGAGTGAAGTTAGAGGATGCTCTTCCAACATCACACCTTTTAGGAAATCAATGTTTGAATCACGAACCACCTTCTCAATCAATTCATCAACCTCACGCTTCAGCTTAGTAAAGTCACGCTTAAGATCTTGGTACAAAATATTATGACTAACCGGTGAACCATGGAGTGGTTGTTCAACACCTTTCTTGGTTGGAGTCTTATCCATCGTTATGCTTAGATGTAGTAGTAGTTTCAGTTTGATTATTTTATGTAGGTCTAGCATATTTTTCGAAAATATATAGGGAGAATTATAATCTATCAATTATAATAGCTATTCCACTTCCCGGTAGGACTTAAAGTCTCTTTGTAGAGACCCTATGCAACCATTACAGTTCCTAGTGCGGACATTACACATCCTAGTAGCCCCTTCCACTCCTCCATGCATCCATTACACTTCCTAGTAGCCCCTCCCACTCGTTCATGCAACCATTACACTACCTAGTAGTCTATTTCACTCCTTTATGCACCATTACACTCCTCCATGCAACCATTACTCTCCCCCATGACTACAATTAATTATAGAAGCTTGCCTTTATCCATCTGCCTATACAGATTTTGGAATTTAAAAAAAAAAAAAAAAAAAAAAAAAANCTTCATAGGTTTTATCTCATAGTCTTAACCTTAGAAGACTAGAGTAATCCATGTAAAGATTATTTGATCCTTGTTTAGGTTTAGGTTTAGGTTCTCTTTTGGTTTAGGTTTGTTTAGGTATAGGTTTAGGTTTATGTTTAGGTTTAGGTTTAGGTTTAGGTTTTGATTTTCCGTTTTGGTTTTAAACCAGTAATCTTCTTAAAATAAATAAATATAACAATAATAAATGAAAAAAAACAATATTATAAAGAACAATCATATTAATCCATTACTTTGATCCATTTGAAGTCATTACATATAACTAAAGAGAAGAAATTATCAAGCTATGCATTAGTTAATCCAAGCTCTTCAACAGAGAAGATCACATCCCCTGATGTAGCTTGAACTAGTTCAAAGAGAAGAACATTCCCTTTCTTCAGATTATTGTCGACAACAAATTGTTTTCACCCATTGACGAGTCTTCTCCGGACCCCACTTGTGAGAGTCACAGCCCACTTCTTCCCATTACATCAAAGCATTATTTTAACCGAAATAGGAGGAAGATAGCCACATATACTCTTTGGAAGAAACTGCAAGAACATAATGTAAAGATAGGGTTTAGGGTTCATTTATAGTTGGGATAATCAACAGTTAACAAATCATGAAAATTTAACAAAAATAAAATTACCAGATAATCACGCTTAATGTACGATCTGGGCACTTCCATCCGAAACCATGGATAGAATTCTTCTTTAATCCATTTGTTTGCATTCATGTTTAGAGTATCTATTTTGTTTAGAGAGTTGGAGATCTTGTTCTTGTATTTAAGAGATATATAAAGAGTAAAAACTTTCAATTTCCCTCCAATCATATTTTTATTTTTCCCTTTGTTTCCCTCCGAGAATTGTATTTAAAATTTTAGTCCAAATATGTCATCTTGTTTTCCCTCCTAATAAAGAAGCTAGAATACATTTGTCCTAAAATTTAATCATGATTTTTCTTTTATTATAATTAAGGTTAACCAAAAAATATATATATGATTATATATTTACTACTATATAAATAAGGTCATACATATGACCTTAATGAACGAAATTATATAGACGGCTATTATACAAGCGATCGATATTACTATGAATCACAATGATATAATTAGCATAGGTTATATGACAACAACCATATTAGTGAATGGACTTATATGGTTGCTACAGGCCGATACGTATGACCTTAATGAATTAAATTATATAAACGACTATTATATAAACGATCAATTACTATGAATCACAACGATATAATTAGCATAGGTTATATGACTACAATCATATTAGTGAATGACTTATATGGTTGCTATAGGCCAATTCATATGACCTTAGTGAATGAAATTATATAGACGGCTATAATATAACTCTGAATCGCAACGACGTAATTAGCATAGGTCACATGACTACTAAAACCTTAGTCGGTGGACTTATATGGTTGTCATTGGCCGATACGTATGGCCTTAATGAATGAAATTATATAAACGGCTATAATATAACTATGAATCACAACGATATAATTAGCATAGGTTATATGACTACAATCATATTAGTGAATGGACTTATATGGTTGCTATAGGCCGATACGTATGACCTTAATGAAAGAAATTATATAGACGGATATAATATAACTGTGAATCGCAATGATGTAATTAGCATAGGTCATATGACTACTACAACCTTAGTCGGTGGACTTATATGTTGCCATTGGACGATATGTATGACCTTAATGTATGAAATTATATAAACGACTATAATATAACCATGAATCGCAACGATGTAATTATCATAGGTCATTTGACTACTACAACCTTAGTCGGTGGACTTTTATGGTGGCCATTGGCCGATATGTATGGCCTTAATGAATGAAATTATATAAACGGCTATAATATAACTATGAATCGCAACGAAGTAATTAGCGTAGGTCATATGACTACTACAACCTTAGTCGGTGGACTTATAAGGTTGCCATTGGCCGATACGTATGACCTTAATGTGTGAAATTATATACACGACTATAATATAACTATGAATCACAACGATATAATTAGCATAGGTCATATGACTACTACAACCTTAGTCGGTGGACTTATATGGTGGCCATTGGCCGATACGTATGGCCTTAATGAATGAAATTATATAAACGGCTATAATATAACTATGAATCGCAACGATGTAATTAGCATAGGTCATATGACTACTACAACCTTAGTCGGTGGACTTATATGGTTATCATTGGCCGATACGTATGACCTTAATGTATGCATTTATATAAACGGCTATAATATAACTATGAATCTCAACGATGTAATTATCATAGGTCATTTGACTACTACAACCTTAGTCGGTGGACTTATATGGTGGCCATTGGCCGATACGTATGGCCTTAATGAATGAAATTATATAAACGGCTATAATATAACTATGAATCGCAACGATGTAATTAGCATAAGTCATATGACTATTACAACCTTAGTCGGTGAATTTATATGGTGGCCATTGGCCGATACGTATGGCCTTAATGAATGAAATTATATAAACGGCTATAATATAACTATGAATCGCAACGATGTAATTAGCATAAGTCATATGACTATTACAACCTTAGTCGGTGAATTTATATGGTGGCCATTGGCCGATACGTATGGCCTTAATGAATGAAATTATATAAACGGCTATAATATAACTATGAATCGTAACGATGTAATTAACATAGGTCATATGACTACTACAACCTTATTCGATGGACTTATATGGTGGCCATTGGCCGATACGTATGGCCTTAATGAATGAAATTATATAAGCGGCTATAATATAACTATGAATCGCAACGATGTAATTAGCATAGGTCATATGACTACTACAACCTTAGTCCGTGGACTTATATTGTTGCCATTGGCCGATACGTATGGCCTTAATGAATGAAATTATATAAACGGCTATAATATAAGTATGAATCGCAACAATATAATTATCATAGGTCATTTGACTACTACAACCTTAGTAGGTGGACTTATATGGTGGCCATTGGCTGATACGTATGACCTTAATGAATGAAATTATATAAACGACTATAATATAACTATGAATCGCAATGATGTAACTAGCATAGGTCATTTCAGTACTACAGCCTTAGTCGGTGGAATTATATGGTTGCCATTGGAGGATACATATGACCTTAATGTATGAAATTATATAAACGGCTATAATATAAACGACTATTATCTTTAACCATACTAATGGAACTATTATTTTTTCTACTCTAGGGGAACTATTTGTTTGTATAAGAGTGTAACGACCCGACCGGTCGTTTTGAGAATTTAAGCTTTTTTCGGTGGCATAAGGTCTTGAACAGCTTCACATTGTGTAAATCGACCTGTGTGCATGGTTGGATTCAGTTACCAAATGATTAGGAGTCGAATTGGAAGAAGGATTCTAGTTTTGGAAGTTTAAGCGGTGGAATTTGACCGAAATTTGAATTTTGTGTGAACAGCTCCGGAATGATTTATGAATGATGTCAATAGCTCCGTGTGGTGATTTTGGACTTAGGTGCGCGTCCGGATTCGAATTCGGAGGTCAGTGGTAAAATTAGGCTTGAATTGACGAAATTGGATAATTGGCGATTTTTGGTCGGCAGTGGAAAATTAGATATAGGGGGTCGGAATGGAATTTCAGAAGTTGGAATAGGCTCGTAGTGTCATTTTTTATGTATGTGAAAAATTTCAGGTAAATTCAGACGTGGTTTTGTTGGTTTTGGCATCGTTAGCGAATTTTGGAAGTTTAAAAATTCTTAGGCTTGAATCTGAGGTTGATTCGGTGTTTTGATGTTGTTTTAGGGGTTCCGAAGGTTCAACTAATCTCGTGTATTGGTATGTGACCTATTGGTGTAATTGGTTGAGGTCCCGAGGGGCTCGGGATGATTTCGGATGGTTAACGGGAAGTTAGAAGTTTGAAAATTCAGTTGCTGTTCTGGTGTGGCCGCACCTGTAGATAGGGAACCGCAGGTGCGAAAAAGAAGGCGCAGGTGCGAGAAGAAGAGGACTGGGCAGCCTCCGCAGGTGCTGAATATTAGAGCACACACGCAGAAGCAGTTTCTTGGGCGCAGGAGCAAGAGGAGCGCAGGTGCGGTTGGACTCGTGCACCTGCAGTTGCGCAGATGCGGCTGAGTGGTCGTAGGTGCGGATGTCCTGGGCAGATTCTTATAAATAAGGGTTAGCTATTCTCCTCACATTTTGAGCTTTGGACTTCGGATTTGGGAGCGATTTTTGGGGATTTTCAAGATAATGGAGTGGGTAAGTGTTCCTCACCTAGAATTATATATATTCCATGATTTTTTTCTTTGTTTTTGTAATTTAAATTGTGTTTTGGGTTGAGGAAAATGTTGGTTTTTGATGAAATTTTCTAGAATGAAAAATCATGATTTGAGGGACAAAATGGTATCGGAATTTGGTAAATTTTGTATGATTGAACTCATATTGGGATGGGTGTTCGGGTTTTGTAAAATTTGTCGGGTTCCGAGGTGCGGGCGCAGGGGGCTGAGTTTTGGGCCGATTCTTGGATTTTGTTAAACATTTAGACCTTATGATCCGGAATAGTTTCTTATAAGTTTTATGTGTGCCTTGAAGTTATTTTATTTAGAGTTGAGACGTCCGGATGCCTTTGCACCTGAGAAGTCCATTTTAGAGTAATGGGTTTTTGTCTTTGAGGTAAGTATCTTGCCTAACCTTGTGTTGGAGAATTACCCCTTAGGATTTGAGTCTTCTATGTTTATTGTAGTCCGTGTACGCTAGGTGACGAGTGCATGCTCGTACTTATTAGAAGTATGGCCTTTTTGGGTTCTTAGGTCCTTATATTCCTTGTGTATGAAGTTGTACTTGTTATGACTGAGTTCCTGATTGCTAGTTTCATCTCTACCTGCTTAAATTAGAATTTCTTGCTTTTAGATTCACTTTATTGCTTATTTGACACTGATCTACTTAACTGAAGATCTTAACTCTTCGGCCGCCATGCTATATTCTTTTCATAAACTGCCTATTTAATTGAAATTAATATCATCTCACCCTATAATTGTTTAGCATTAATTGGAGTTATGATTATCTTTTGTTTCTTCCCCTTATTTGAATTCTTGAATATCTTTCCTAATTTCCCAACCTTAAAAGGAGTTTAGATAACCTATTTCGTAGTCGACTTGCCTTTATTTGGAATTTATTTGACTTGTGTTGGCTTCTTATTGTTGACTTGAATATTGTGGATTCGTTGTTACGTCTTGTTTTTACCTGGTTAAGCTGTTCTCTTTACACTTAGCATGCTTTGCCGTGATTATTCCTTGTGAACGAGTTCCGCTGTTTCCTTGTGATTTAAAGTCATTGTATTAATTTACTCAGCGTACCTTGTATTAATGTCATTGTTGCTTTGTACTTGATGTGGTGATGTACAGATTTTATGTCGTGCTATAATTGTTGTCTTTGTTTGTTGCATTGCATATTTAAATTGGGACTACAGACGTATTCTGGGAGATTCCCCTGTACTGCATATTTAAATTGGGACTACAGACGTATTCCGAGAGATCCCCTTGTACTGCATATTTAAATTGGGACTACAGACGTATTCCGGTATATCCCCATGTACTGCATATTTAAATTGGGACTACAGACGTATTCGGGGAGATCCCCATGTACTGCATATTTAAATTTGGACTATGGACGTATTCCGGGAGATCCTCCTGTACTGCATATTTATTTTGGGACTACACGTATTCTGGGAGATCCCCCAGCATTGCATATTTGTTTTGGGACTACGAATGTATTCCGGGAGATCCCCTGTATTGTATGATAAATTCGGAACTATGGGACGGGATCTCGGTAGATTTTATTGAAGAAACTATGTTTGAAAGACATTTATTTGGAAAAATCCAATTGAAAAGCACTTATCTTGGATAAAACTATGTCTGAAGGACATTTTTTGGAAAAGTATATTTGAAAAGCGTTTATCTTGAAGAAAACTATGTTTGAAGGACATTTTCTTTGGAAAAGTATATTTGAAAAGCATTTATATTTAAGAAAACTATGTTTGAGAGACATTTCTTTGGAAAAGTATATTTCAAAAGAATTTTCTATTGAAGGGATTATACTTTAAAGCTTCCAATATAAAAAAAAAATTGCGGGTGAAAGTTTACACTTAAAGAATTTGACCAATTTATTGGGGTTGTTGGCTAAGGCCTGATGTGAAAACTATTGCAGTGTTGAGTTACTACTTGCCCTTACTGTATTGTGATTTTTGGATTTGGGTTGTGTTCCCGTCCATCCTTCGGTGTATTATTTTGGTGATCCGTTGTTGTTTACTGTAGTTGTTATGTTGATAGTCATATTGTGTAGATAATAGATAGAGGTTATGCTTCCGTTATTTTCTGTACTGATGCATGTTTAGTTTATTAGACCAGTGGGTGTCTTGACTAGTCCTCGCCACTACTTCACCGAGGTTAGTCTTGATACTTACTGGGCACCGCTGTGGTGTGCTCATACTACACTTCTGCACATTTTTGTGCAGATTCCAGGTTTTGCGAAGCCGGCCGATCGTTAGTTAGCAGCACAGTTGCTATTGTGGAGACTCAAGGTAAAATCGCTATAGCATTCGCGGGTTTTGGAGTCACCATCGTATTTTTGTTCACACACTGTTGTACTTATTTCTGAACATTGGTATTTAGGAGTTATAGCATAAACTTTTGTAAAGCTTATAACTTGTACTACCGAGTTTTGGGAATATGTTCATTGTATAAAAAATTCTTTTTCAGAAAATATTAGATTTTATTTATTATTGTTGCTATTCCATGAATGTTAGGCTTACCTAGTGATGCGAGGCTAGAATGCATAGTTTAATATGTAATATACCTTACATTTGATGTGCGTTAATGATAAAAATACACTTTTTATGTGCTTAATGGAGTTTATTTCATGTGTAGGTGAATTGGAGGTGGAAACGGAGCTAAAGGGATGCGAATACGTCGAATATACGCAAAAGAAGACACCCGGGCGATAGCCGGGCATTTACCCCATATGGCCAGGCAGCCCCTGGCGTTAGGGGGGCGTTAGGTCCCAAACGCCAGGCCTGCCCTAGCCTTAGGGGTGCGTTAGAGCCCAAACGCCCGGGGTCCCAGGTTCGGTCAAATCCGAGTTTTGACGAGTTTAAGTGTTTCCCGGTTGAAATAGAAGTCTCCTACATGGATAGGGTTCGCCCTAAACATATAAATAGACCCCTAAAAATACAACTAATGGATTCGAAGGGAGACGGAGGAGATTCGGAAGGATTTCGAAGGATTCAACAAGAAAACACCATAGAAGTGACAAACATTGATTTCTATATCTAGTATTCATTACTTTGTATTTCAATTATGCAATTTCTTTTGAGTTTGATTCTTATAAACATGAGTAGCTAAATTCTTTAGTCTAGGGTTTTGGTAGAACCCGTTGGGGATTAATTCATTGTGATATTAATATATTTTGGTTGATTAATCTCTTTTTGTTCAACTACGTTCTTATTGTAGTTGATTGAAAGGGCCCTCAATTAGCTCTTCCTATTTATTATGTATCTACTTGAGAGAGAGTGAATATTTAGGTAGTTGATTGAACAACACCACTCCCGGAGTATAGATGAAAGTCATAATCGAGGGTTTAGAGGTTAGATTAGAGATAACGATACCTCGGGTGCAATCTAAAGTTAACTATATTGCGATCTAGATAACGTAACTTGAGAGAGTGCGTCTAGTAAATTATCATAATTACTTGAGAGAGATTTATGATAGTGAGAGAGTTCATGATTGACAGAGATAGCCAATTAAACTATAAGAAATATCCGAGGAAGAATTCACCAACGGGGGAAACCATAACCGTAGACCTTATTCATCATTGTTTACATTATATTGTATAATTGCTAGTTTATTATTATTGGTAGTAGAATTAGTTAAACATCACCAAATTGATATTCAAAAGTCTTGAGAAACTTGATTAAGCAACAAGTTAGTATTTTATAGACTTCATTGATACGTAAATTCCCTGTGGATCGACTCTGGGCATAATACCCCGGATTATATTTGCAAGGCCCGCTTAGTATTCTACAAGACATAGTTGAGCGTGATCAAATTTTTGCGCCGTTGCCGGGGAATTAACGGTATTATCAATTGAGTTGAAAGAAATACAAAATTCTGAAACATAGTCAATTTTCTTTAAAATTTTCGTNGTGAGAATCTGGCCACACAATACTGGTTCCTCAGATACAGGCCGAGTCCTTTCAGATTACAAATAATATGCTGCACCTATTGCAGAACAAAGGGCTATTCTCAGGGTCGTACATTGAAGATCCCCAGCAACATTTAAAGAACTTCCTATCAATTTGCAAAACTCAAAGGCAGCCAAACGTCACTCAAGAGGCAATAAAACTGTTGTTGTTTCCATTCTCAGTGACTAGCGCTGCTCAGACTTGGCTTAACTCACTCCCCATCAATTCCATTACCACATGGGAGGATTTAGTCAAACAGTTCGTGAACAAGTTTCATCCACTCAACAAGACTGCTCAACAAATTGATGAAATCTTGAGCTTTAGACAGAAACCAGTTGAAAAATTACAAGAGACATGGGAAAGATTTAAGAGTATGCTGGTTATCTGTCCACATCATGGCATTCCAGAGCAAATGTTAGGGCAGCGTTTCTACATGGGTTTGGCTGATACTGTGAAAGCGAATGTTGATGCTTTGGCTGGTGGAGAATTCCTGAGCAAAACGTGGAGGGAGAGTCAAAGCTTACTTGATAAAATGGCACAGAATTCAGGATGGACAACAAGGAATGCACCCATTACTCCTGTAGTTCATTCAGTGCCATTCGATCCATCTAATACCATTGCAGAGAACGTGGCCACCTTGATAACACAAATGAGTATCCTTACTAAGAGGGTAGAAGAATCGGGACAGAAACAGCAGGTGCACATCGTTGACACAACCAATGGGGGCTTATGCACATCTTATATTAGTCAACCACTTGGTAACCACTAGAAAACAGAAAGTCATCACCCTCCTTATCCAGAAAATATGAATTATGTGTCAAATTATGGAAGCCAGAGACAAGGGGGGCAGAACTGGGGTCAGCAAGCTCAACCATATAGACCACCCCAACAACAACAACAAAACAGTGTAAATATGGGTGTCAGGGAACCTCAAGGTAATGCAGCACCGTTTCACAGGCCACAGGGTTATAATCATTCGAATCAGCAACAATCATACTACCCTCCTCAGCAGCAACAAGGGGGAAGGCAAGAAGATGGGTTTGCCAGGTTAGAAGCTATGATGCAGCAGGTAATTGGGTCAAATGCCAAAATCAGTGANTGATGGCAGTGACTCTTCGCAGTGGCAAAAAATTAAATGTGGATCTGGAAAGAGCTCATGAAAGCATATAGACCGAAACATTGGTACCCATGCAGATTGAACTTGATGATTCAATAATCTTGACCAAGGCAACAGTGCAACCTAGTGAAGAAGGACCCAGTGTACAGAGTGAGACTGAAAAAGAATTGGAGATGACTCAGAAGCCGGTAGTTGAGGTGGTGGCTGAGAAAGAANGATGTCTAGAAAAGTTGACTTCCAAGATCTAGCTATTGTCACCCTTACTCAGACTTGTAGTGTGGTGGAGACACATCCTATTGCTGAAAAGTTGTCTTACCCACGGAGTTTTACAATTCCTTGTACCATTGGCAACTTTACTTTCACCAAAGCTCTATGTGATTTAGGGGCCAGCATTAATTTGATGCCGCTGGCTATATATAAAAGACTGGGGATTGGTAGAGCCAGGCCCACCTCCATGCTGTTGCAACTTGCTGATAGGACGGTGAAGAGAACGTCAGGTATTCTGGATGATGTCTTGGTGCAAGTGGGAAAATTTGTATTTCCTGCTGATTTTGTGATATTAGATTGCAAGGTAGATGAGGAAATTCCCATAATTTTGGGAAGGCCATTTTTGGCCACAGGCAGAGCGTTTATTGATTGCGAGACTGGTGAACTTAAGATGATGCTTAACAATGAAGAAATCACTTTCAACGTTCAGAAGTCTATGAGGAAACCTAGTGAGTTTGATAGCTGCTCTTTGATTGATGCTATGAATGTGCTACCAGAAAAAGATGATGCTTTCCTGTCTGTTGGGAACCCTTTAGATGAATGTTTCACGAATCTGGATGATATGAATGGTGAAGAACTAGCAGATTGGGTGTTAGCACTTGAGGAGAAAGAGGTTTGGAAACAGGCTCTCGAATTTAATTCATTACATTTAGAGAAAAGTGAGAACCTGTCAGTCGAGCTATCTAGTGAAGCACCACCCATGTTAGAACTGAAATCGGAGGATGATGATGTGGTAGAAAAGATACTAGATTTAACCAAGGACATCGATGATACATACTTTGTTGAATCTAGTGTCGTTATTGTTGAGGATGCTGGTACACACTCCAACCATATGTTCAAATTGTGTTTGGATGATAATATGCAAATAGAGGTATCCGAACCACCTGATGAGTTAAGAGATAAAGAACAAGAAGCCCACATTCTGGGATTCTTCCTTCCAGAAAGTAAAGAGTACACATTATGTCGAAAGGCCAAGAAACGCATATTATTACAGGGTTTTATTGGGCCAGGCAGATTTGTTCCACCACCCAATGAACATGATCATAG
>ML328646.1:0-42818 GCA_005239505.1 Nicotiana paniculata
CAACACCTATACCCGATTCCTAAACTCCAGCTCCTGCTCATGAAAGTGAAGATTTTTATGTCCCCACGGCCGAAGGATCCAATAGTGAATTCTTCTTTTCTTTACTCAACGCTGGAGCTGATTCTGAAGGATCAAATAGGTCATGGCTCTTCACCTTCTTCCAACTATTTGTAGTTGCACGTTCAAGAGTCATTCTTATAGCAAGGGCTTCAACAATCATGACTTTTCCCATAATTGGATTGGAGATTTATGGTATGAAGCAGTTTCTCAAGCCTATCCAAAGTTGTAACACGAATATCATGCTAATATTTTTTAATTAAAAAAAAAAATCTAACAAATTACATTTATGAGTAAGATAACTTCAGTATCACAAGTTCGATATTTGACTATCACGGTGATTGAGATTTAAGGACATAAATAATAAACTAAGTTAAAAAATTCGTTAATATTCTATAAGTACTTCGTACTAGATTTTTTTATTTTTTTGTTTCAAATCAATATCGATTGTAGATAATAATTATTTACCGCTTGTTGTCCTTTAGAATGCAATTCATAAACAAAAACAAAATTTTATGCATGACAAAAGTTGTGGAGTTATTTCTAATGAATATTTAACGTTTATTGTCCCTTGCATATGTTCTTCTGAATGTTGTTTGATATATCCTTGGTATAGGCTCTTTTAATTACAAGAATTATGGTCGTACATCAATTATTTCTTTGGTAGTTTATCCGATAAGAATATTACTCGTTGATTCCCTTTTTTTTTGTCCGAACACATAAAAGAAAATAAGAAAAATAACATAGAGCTTTTATTTTTGTTCTTTCTTTTACCTTCTTGTTCCTGCTATAAATAGCATACAGTGTCTTGTCTTTATAAAAGTATATTTTCCTTTGTCTTCTTTTACTATATATATATAACAAAAATAACTGCATTCTGGGTAAGAGTAGGCACATATAAATACAGTAACACAGACCGACATATAGAAGAAGAAGAAGAAGAAGAAGAAGAAGAAGAAACCAAAGTTGGTTCTCAAAATCTTTACATATAGGTGATTGTGTTATTTTTGGTACATCTTTTTTGTTTCTTGTGAGACTGTCGATCCGTTCCAATTTTGGTTATAATGCTATATTGTTATGTAAATTATGGGGTAGATCCAGATAGGAAAAAGGACTTTTGACAATTTGCTATATTATTCATTTCCTGGAAATGTAACAATGTGGTTTTTGAAAGACCAATTCTTTAATTTCTTCAATCTCTTTTTGTCTGGATTTAAGGGTTTGAGCTGTAATTTGGTGGGTGTGATAATTTAGACAAAGAGATGAATGCCGCATCATTAAACGCGTTTCAAGTTTCATTGCGGATTACTGATATTTTGGTTGATTAGAACATGGAGTCAGATTTTAGATGTTTATTTAGAAGTAAAAATATGTGAAACAATGGGATTTCTAAAATATTGATATTTAGATGTCTGATTCTGCTTTTCTGAAAAAAAATGTGAAACAATGGGATCTTCGAAAATCTTGATATTTAGCTCAGTTTTCATCAAATTGTCCAATCTTTATATTTTTGTTTCGTAGGGATGATATTCAAAAGTAAAACTAAAACATAGACTATAGTTGTATCCCTGCTTTACCTTTTCATTTTTCTGATATGTAATGCATTATGAGGTTTCCAGAAAGATTGTTCTGGGATTGGCACAATTTATGCAATTCCCCCCTCACCCCCACCCCCACCCACACACACACACACACAAAATCTTGATTCATATATGATTGTCCTGTAGGTATTATGTATAACTACACGCATATTTTCTGTGTTCTCCTTGTTTGATTACTGGGAAGCAAAATGAATTCTGGCTCTTTCTTTTTTTCCACTTAGTATTAGGACACCCATCCTTTGATCCTAAACTACACCGTACAAATTTGATTTTAGTATTACAAGGCTTCTCGCTTACCACTTTAATTTGTTAGAAATGTGTGCTTGAATTTATTTAATCTCAAACGCACAATAGCAATTGCCAGATGCTGGAGAAAGTGACTCAGAAACTGCAGCTGGATAGAGAGTCCGTGTTATACTGATCAAAGCAAATGTTTCAAACTTCTCAATATAACCTGGATCTTAGGGAAATTTGGTTTACTTCCATTAGATCTCTTTGTGTAACAATCAAGGTTTTTGATGGATATGAAAGGACTTCACTAATTATTTATCACAGAAATTATAAAGGCTATTTTTTCTTGGAACAATAAGATCTTTCTGCCTTGTCTGACAATGTACATTTTCACAAAATGAACATGGCAAGTCAGTATGCTGATTCCTAGTACCTAAGAGTTAATCTGTCCTATTGCTAACATGCTTCTGAAGATGAGTATCTTTAAGTTCATTTTGTGCACAATTTAGTGGGTCAAAACAAGGATGAATGTGCCTCTAATGCAATGTTCACAGTTGGTGTTGCCTGATTTTGCCTATGATTGCTTATAAAGGACAGTTTCGAGTGCCTATGTACTTGCTTATTCAGTATTTAAGGATTGTTTAAACATTGAACAGAAAATTGGCATCTATATATCATTAACTGTGCGAAAAAGAGGAAGTATTCGGTTGTTATGTTTGATGAAGAACTATTTGATTATTATTGAGAGATCCTATATTGAAAGCAGGAATCCTCTTGATAGTAGAACGTAATATCAAAATGTTTCCGTTTCACTAACTCAATGGAACCATCCAAACCTGTTTGGATCAAGAAATTTATGTAGTTAGTGCAAAGTTATTAACACATACAGGAGCAAGCAATTTTTCTAGGACAATAAATTAATCAAATTACTTTACCAGTTTTGATGATGAATCCAAAAGATATTCTAGCTTGATGAAGCCCTTAGCTATAAGTAATGTTTCTTATTTTACATTATTTCAGAGGTTGACGGGGTCAGAAACTACAGACATCTGTATGGAAAAGCAGCAAGACTGTAGCATAAGTTACTCAGATGGTGTTTCTCCAAATTCAAGTTACATGAGAGACAGTAATCAAAATGTGTTACAGTTATCTGAGCATGTTACTGCGGAGCAGAGAATTGTTATGCTGAAAGAGAACATTGAGACAAAGGAGTATGAAATGAAGGAATGCACAGCTGAAATGTCAATCGAGATCTCTGAAGTCTGTGAAGCTGAGCGCAGACAGGAACAAGATAGACCAAGCTCAAACTGTGAGATTGAATTGCCTTCAAAACAGAAAACATCTGACGCCTCAAAGGTAAAAGATGATAACAAGAGACCAAGAGCTTCAGTGAAATCAATAACCAAATCTGTAGCTGGAAGCTGTAAAACAAAATGCACGGTTCCCCAACCATTTGCTCTGGCAACTGAGAGGCGTGCTTCTCATGGAACTCGTCTTGTTGGGAATGATGCAGGCATCGTTAGTGCTGCACAGAAGTCATCTGAAGGAAATAATTTGCAAGTCCAAAGATCTGTACAAAACCAGGTTTGCCCCCTATGCTTCATGTGCTTTTTCACCTCTGTCTACTGGATTATGTCATTAAAAGGAGAGGATGAATCCATAGCACCCGATACTGCAAAATGACAAAATCCTCATGTTTTATTTTGCTTTCGCTCTTGGTTAATGGGAAAAGTTAATTTTAGATGAGCAGTTAGTGCATAACTACTGGAGTTAAGGTCTATAGATCAAACAGCATGTTTATCTCTGAATCTGTGGCTATGATATTCTTTTTCAGGTTTCCTTATCAGTTGCACTTAAGAAGCCACTACAATATGATAACAAGCATTCTGATGAGGAAGACTCATCGATTGCCTCTTGGTATGATCTTTCTCCTTAATCTAACTTGATGAAGTTTTTGCTTTTTCTGAGTTGTATCCTTATTTGGGATTCTGCTTTGGCATTTGATGATTTCCTCAAAAATGAGAAGTTCTGTGGTCTCAGCAAGAAAATCCAGGGCCACTATTGCGTCCGCTCCAACATTTCGGTCCTCTG
The DNA here is from genome assembly GCA_005239505.1 of Nicotiana paniculata. NCBI lineage: Eukaryota > Viridiplantae > Streptophyta > Magnoliopsida > Solanales > Solanaceae > Nicotiana > Nicotiana paniculata. The sequence continues at coordinate 3,981 of ML328646.1, forward strand.
AACGTGCAGCGAGAAGGAAGGAGGTAGCTGTTGATTTGTGCTTCTGCTTAGGACTGTTGAAACTGCTGATATAGTTCTACTATTTGATGGGTTTTTACCTCATTGCCCCCCTCTACTTGTCCCCTCTAAATGACATGAAAAACAAAATAACAACAGAAAAGGAAATACGGGTTCCCCTTAAAGTGAAATCTAAATCTTGGCTGATTCTTGCTTGCTTTTTGTTTTTCCCCTTTTTCAGTTTTACTCAAAGTTAGAGGAGAAACATCAAGCTTTGGAGGCTGAGAAAATTCAATGCGAGGAAAGGACAAAGGTACATGTTGTTTCGGCTTTACGTTGCTGTCACCTGATCCTGGCTGTAATAGTGGAATATAGATCAATGAACACCATCCGACAGAAACTGAATAAATGAATACATTATCATTTATATTTAATAATATATTTCGTTCTACCTTCTAAACTCAGGAAGAGAGAGAAGCAGCTATGAAGCAACTGAGAAGGAATTTGATGTTTAAGGCAAACCCAATGCCAAGCTTCTACCAGGAGGGACCTCCACCTAAAGCTGAATTGAAAAAAGTAATGCATTCTCATTTCCAGTAACTTACAGAAAGTCAACCTTTAGTTGAGGTTAACCATAAGTATAGTCTGCCATGTGACTGAAATACTTTTTCTTGTGGTCTTCTGGCATGTTAAAGTTCACATTGGGTTGCTGATTTGTTGACACATCCCCTGCTGTTTATCAACTTAACCACCTTATAATTCTATTTTCTTTTTCTTTGTACTGCAGCCACCACCAACGCGTGCAAAATCACCAAAGTTTGGCAGAAGGAAAAGTTGTGGTGACACAGTTGGCTTGGATAAAGGTGTTGCAGCTTATGACCAAGGAAGTAAGCATATTCTTGGTTGAAATGCAAATACCACCTTTGCTTCTAGAAATTGTAAAGACTGTACTAATATCCAAAGAGGTTGTGCTACTTACAACTTGAATGAGTCCAATCGTGGAGGGAGACAATTGAGTCATATATGACTAAGATGCAAGAAGAAATGAATATAGATAATGTCCTACATTCTTGAGCCTTTGGTGAGTTTTCTGATTTAATTATTTTCTTATATTTCACATCTTTTGACAGCTCTAAAGGGTGTACGATTGACTTCTTATTTAAACTGCAAAACATTTTTTGCAGTGGTCTATGTAACTTTAATTTATAAAGTGTAAATTTCTGTAAGTTATTCCCATTCTTGTGTAAAGACACTCCAATTTCTATAAAGTTCCATATACTTTTAATAATTGGCTAACCTGCAATTTCTAGCTTATTTAGAATATCCATCTTTTATTGCAATTTGAATAGTAGCATTTTCGTATTTTTGCTTCCTTCTCGCCATAGTGGTTCACTATTATTTGTTTTTGTCCAATCTTAGAACTCATTTGCAGTTGTTGCCCCATAGCATGCCTGGTAATGAGATATCAAGTTTGGTGGGTTTTTTCCCCATATCTAGTGAGTGAATGCAAGGTCAGTGGTCCTACTTAGTGAGGGAAATATAAAGTGAGAGGCACAGGGCCCATTAGGATGTGCTTTAGTGGTGCAGAAAAAACTTTTGTTTCTATCAAATGGCTAGGAGTAATAATGTAAAGTTTGCAAAGCAAAAGGGGAAGATGCAAACAGTGCGTAATAGCAAGTTGTGCTCAAGTTTGTCTAGATATTATAAAAGGTGGCTTTTGAGTTAGAAATTAGACTTATACATGTGGAAACAAAATCACAGTCAAAAAGGTCCGAATCTTAAAATTTGCGTATGCCTTTTAAATCTTGCATTTCATTTTTATATTGGATTTCTTAAGAGTTGACTTACGACCTATAAAAGAGATAGTATATGGGTTTATCTTCTTCATATAGTCATCATGTGTTTTATAAGGTTTATGTGTTGAATTTAGGTAGCCTTCTAACAGCTGTGATATATGAACATATCTTTAATATTTGATTGCTGTCAAGTTATTACTAGTATTTTGCATGCATTTCAACTCCTAGGAGTTCTGACTTCCGATGCTTGACACCCCTTGTGGAGTTGGGTTTGGAGCTAGGAATTTTTTGCACAGATGTGCTAAAATTCAGGAACTCAGCTTTGAGATTAATGCTGAGAAAAGATAGAATACTTGAATACCTGTTTTCTTTAGTATTTGAATGTGTAAATTTCCCGAAAATTATGTCATTGCCAGGGATGGATGGATCTGGAATATGATTTGTGAAACATTAGTGTTCTGTTATCTGTTGGGGTTTGGGTAGGGTACTAGGGTAGTCCGTGTCACCCTCTTGGGTGCTGTTGGATTCCATTGCTTTCATATGGACATTTGTTTTGGTCAGCAAATCCGTTTGTTGCTACAGTTTCTTGTTCTGTACCGAAAGACAAAGACTCGGTTTGATATGATATGATGAATGAAAGAGAGTTATTCGTAGGGTGACTAAGAATGAGCTTCTTAGTTCCTGTGCAAGATCACATATGCAGATGAAGAAGTTGGGAAATTACTGTCTGTAAGAGTTGCTTGTTAGTATTAGCCTGTAGATCTATAACTATATGTGTTATTGTTCCGGATGGCACTATATACTGTTCACTCTAACCTTGTTTGAATACATAAATGAGGAGGCCAGGGAAGAGATATACTAGTAATAACTCAGAATAGTTATACCAAACATAATGTCACTTTCAAATTATTGAAGTGCACTAAACAGTGGATACCATTAGTTCAACACAGTTAGCATCCCTAAATAAACCTCTGCTCTTGCAATCTCAACTTGTCATCTTCTTATGCCACTACTTCCTATTTTCCTTTTAACTTGTCTCGGAATAAAGCTTTTCTATTATCCTGTTTGGTCAAGCTGGAAAAATCAGTTTATTTTTATAAGTGTTTTTTTTTTTAAAGTACTTTTTGTGAGAAGCAATTTGTGTTTGACTCATGAATTTGAAAAGCACTTCTAAGCATCATTTAGTGTTTGGTCAAATTTTTAAAAAGTGCTTTAAGTGTTAAAGTACTTCTAGGAAGAAACTATTTTTTTCTGCTTCTTCAAAACTCAAAAGCATTTTTTTAAAAGAAAAGATGTGCTTTTCAGCTTGGAGAAGCTCGACCAAACGGGGTATTGGTCATCCTGTTTTTGCCTTTTTTCATTTAAGCTTTGTATCATTCTATTCGGAAACAAAAACGTAAATGGAACTTCACTAATTACGCTTGCCACCCATTTCTCATCTTCTCTTTTAAGTGGGAATCTAATAAGGAGACATCCATTATACACACATTTTCAATTGCTAGTACATAGACACTAATTAAGTTAAATGGAAGTCTAAGCATTGTTTTCGTAGGATTTGTTGCTTATACGATAGCCAAATTACTCAGACTTTTCACACTCCATCTATTGCAAGGTCTTTATTTTTTGCCAATTGTATATCCCTTTTTCACCTATCTCGTACGACATGAAGATGAATTTGTTCTTGAAATAATGGGAGACTTAACTTTCTTTAAAATGGGAAAGGAATATCAATAGTGTTTTAACAGTAAAAAAAACTGGTAATAATAGTATTGTTAAAGCTCGTGTGACTTGACTTGCGCCTAAGTTAGGAATTTCATCTCACTACAGACACCAAGAAGCAAACGCGTAGCCCTAGCCTTCTTGAAATGGTTGGCACTTGGCACTAACATTAAATATAATTAGCAATGGGTGATTACATTACTACTGATGTCGATTAGTTAGAACTTTCATATACAAATATTTAAAAAAAAAAAAAAAAAAAAAAAAAAAAAAAGTTTTGCTTTGATTAGCTATCAAGAAAAACAAAAGGATANCAAGTTATATCTGAATCAAAATTCTCGATGAACGCTTTTATATGCATTTCTTTTTACCTTTAGTAACACTGATTATCGAAAAGCAAACACAAATTTAATTTTTAATGAGTCAAAATCATAATTATGGAACATGTGGTATAAAAGTAAAGAGCAAACTGCAAATGAACTGACTCACAAAGAGACAAACCCCTTCCTCACGTATATATAAAGAGACTATAAAAACAATAATGCATGGCCCTTACCTAACCAAAATCAAGCAGCTCTCTTTTTATATATGCCTGTCTATGACTATTTAATTATCCCTTATTCTTCTTCCCTATTCCAACACAAAACAACAAAGAAAACATTTGTTGAGGGGAATGCTGTCTGGTTCGAAACCATTCACCAAATTAAAGTATCAAGAGTTGATGATTTGAATGATTTCGGACCAGGCTTCATTCCCCCCAACTCCTAGCAAGATCAGCCTAGACATAATGCAGGCTATGCTCCTATAGTTTGAAGTTGATGATCCTCACAGACGGATATGAATTCAACTTTTAAGGTTCTTCATATCGAGCCTTTCAAGTCATGAATTTAGAGTTTATATTTTTTCAAATTTTAGTGATTCTATTGTCGAAAATACGACACAGAGACAACACACTGCGAGATGCTTTGTTAACGTTATGGGCCTTTTCTTAACAGATAATTAAATGCCTAAGAATGAAGAAAGGAGATCTGGCCATTGATAAAGCTCTGCAGGTAGCTAGCACAAGCGCAATCTCTGAATTTTATTTTACTTTTTAGTTTAATTAGCTTTTTTTGGGATCCTTTTTCTATTGATGTTTGATAGTTATAGTGGTTGGTTTTCACATTACATATCTTTTAGCAAAATTCTGAAGAGAAATATAATCTTTATTGTTGAATTATATATAGCTATAGCCATAGAAGTGTGTGTTTATTTGCTCCTCCATCACCGGGGACTTGTTATGACAAAATTAATTACTGATCACAAGTAATTATGGGGTCGCAAAATAAAGATATCTTACAAGTAATTTTCTGGAGTTTTCTTTTTGACAATATAAGTGAAAAGAGGAAAAGATAATAAGAATAAAACAAATTAAAGTTAGGACTTTGCTTGTAGAGAGTTGCAAAGAATATGTTGTTTGATTTAAGGCTTTAATTTCCTTTCTCTATTCACTTTATTTATATGGTGACGTAGTTGCATGAGAGAGCTGAAGATATTCTTCCAATCAAAGTTGATCTTTGAATTTACCCCAACCCTTTTTTGACTTTCATCATGAATATTAACTTCCTCTTTTAACTTTTAACTAAAATAGTGGGTCAGGTTGGACCACATTTACATGAAAACCCAATCCTACCATGTGCCTTTGTTCCAATCAAGTTTTTACTAACCACCTTTGTAGGTTTTTAAACTTTAAGGTGTCAAACGTCCTTTGGCTTTCTTTACGGATATGACGAGTTTAATTTCTATGCTCCCGCATATAAGATAATTTATACTTTTAGGTTTCAATTACAGTGCATTATCCATAATATATATATATATATATATATATTAAATTAATGACAAGAAAAATAAGATAGTTAACATGTTGCGAGCATTATTAATGTAATATGATACTGATCGTCAATGTATGCATGTAATTTAAATCCATAAGATTTAATCGTATTATCTTTGACCCAAATCTCATTATGTATGATTTGGTTCTGTTTTGTTAGGCTTAGAGTGAAGACGTTGTACATTTATCTTTTGGTTGGTTAAAGACATTTTATCTACACGGTGAATTATATATAGACTTGGGCCCGTCAGACGTGTTGTTACAATATATTTTTGGAAGTTTTCTAAATGCAATCTCAAAGACGAGCATAATATCTGTATTGCAAAAGGACAAATCAAACGACTTTTTGGGGTTTTAAGTAATTTGATTTATGATTATGTTTGTACGTTTTTGCCGAAACTTATTAGAGAGAGAACCAAAAAAAAGAAAATCCTCATTGGTTGTGGTTGGGAGAAGGGAACAACTTTGGTTAGTATTTCCTCGTTCGCATTTTATGTTATACACTTTTTTTTTAGTTGGTTCAAACATAAGAATAATATATATTTATATCTAAAAATAATTAAATTTTTAATTTTTTTATCCAAACTTTAATAAGATAACTTATAGTTATACAAGTTCCATATTATATTTTTTTAGGTTACTAATTTTACTTATTATAAATTTTAGTATTTTATGTATTTCATGGTTCTGTTCATATGAGCAATATTCACGTGAGGGAATTAAATACTAGTTTGAAGGTAGCTCAAACGTCACCTTTTGAGTGGAAAATTTCTCGTGATTTTGCTACTGGAATAATGAAGAATTGCAAAAATTTCAGCAGTTTAATAACTTTTGCTCCTACATGTGGTCCAATAAGGACCATGTCTTATGCGTAACCATAACTCTTGTATGATTTGAACGTTGACATATACTTTTGGACTACGTACTCAGCAAATATTTAAGTCTGTCATGCATTTTGCAAACGTTAAATCTAGGAGTGTACATGAGTCGGGTTGGTTCGAATTTTCTAATTACCAAATTAAACCAATTATATCGGGTTATTAAAATTAAATATCAAACCAAACCAATAAAAGCCGGGTTGTTTAATCTCGGTTTTTCTCGGGTTTTTGGGTTTTTTCGGATTTTTTTCATAAAGTCTTCACAGCACAAAATGTAAAATTTGTGTTCCGCATATTTCTTTAATCTTAGTAAGACAGAACTATATAAGATGTTTTCAATAAAATAACATAAATATGAGATGAGTCAAAACATTATACTAAAATATTCAACAATAAAGATAATAAAATCGCATAAACTAAATATTATTAATAAACCATAATGTAAACAAACATAATTTAAAATTATGACTAATAAGTACAGAGGCGGATCCATGATTTAAACCTTATGGGTTCAACTTTTAAAACTTTTAGCATTGAAGCCATTATAATTTGAAAGTTATGGGTTCATCTCTACTATTTTTTGTAATTTTATTGAATTTTTACATATAAATTTTTACTCCGCGTCGAAAGTTATGGGTTCAATTGAACCCGCTGAGTATATGCTAGATCCGCTCCTGAATAAGTACTATATTTGCATGACTAACCACAAAGAGAAAAATAAGTTATACATTTTATCTAAACAATGGGAAAACTAAAAAATAGATATCCAACACTATTTCATTGATAGTACAATCGAATTGAATGTCTTTAATTAGCATTAGTATTGATTTGATTTTTGTTTAAGATCTATTTGAGTTACTAACATTTATGTACTATAAAACTTATTGGAGCATCAAAAAATTATAAGCCCAAGCTTGAAATAATACGTTAAAAGATAAAGCTATGAAAAAATTTAAGAAATATTTATAAACTACACACTATCATAAATATTTTTATGCATTAAATATATTTAAAACTTCTATACATATAATGTCGGGTTGGTTTGGTTCGGTTTGACTTTTTTTAGTTAAAACCAAACCAAACCAAATATGGTCGGGTTTTTTTTCTCAATACCAAGCCATAGTCGAGTTTTTTTCTCGGTTTGACTCAGATTATCGGGTTGGTGCGGTTTTGTCGATTTCATTTGTACACCCCTAGTTAAATCTGTTTAAATGAGTGTTTTTTTTTTCTATTCTTTTTGTGAAGCTTTTGTAAGTGTTCCGGGAAAAAAAAAAATCCAAAAAGGTTCTTAACGAAAAAATTCTGAAATTCCAAATTAAATTAAAACAAACATCCCCCACTGTAGGTGATCCAATGTCGATGACATTTTCCTTCGTGGGGGATATCAGATAAAAATAGAAATGATATGAAGAAAGTTAGCATGACCTATATGCAGAATGATACTCAAATTGATATCCAGAAAAACTACTAGATGTTCTAACAATTACTTCTTCAAATAACAACTGGTCTGAACAATTGTAGAGAAAGAAAAAAGTTAAAAAGAAAAACAAGGATCAGTTTAGTATATAAAATATTTCTTATAATAATATCATTACCTAAAAGATAACTACACATAACTATTATAATAAATCGAATTAACTAATAATTAATCTAAAGTTATAACAGGTAACCTTCTATAAAGATTACACATGATAAATTACACCGATAGTATATATAAGTTGAATAAAGAAATACACCATACATTATCATGCAGAACCGTGCGGTGCTCGTTACCAAACACACTCACATATCCTTCGTAAGATGGAGCTAGTTTTAAGTTCTAACTATATATATGTCTACCCTAAAGATGCAAGAATCAAAATTAGAAGAGAAGTATTGTTACACCCCATACTTTCGTACGTAAGAGTACGTCGTAAGTTAATTAATGTAAATTCAGAAATGAGATCATCTTTGAAAATACATAAAGTAAGTTAATCATGTTAACTTGGAGATTACAAATATTTAAGATCATGAACTGCAAGTACCAAGAGGGTTGGAAGGCTTAGAAGCTAAACAAATTGAAAAAAATAAGTTTCATCGAAAGTCGACAAGTTATGAATGTTATAACATGTACTTTTGGGGTGAGACTAGGGTGCTCAAAATGATAAGAAGGTTATGTTATGAGTATTTTAGTCTTATAATAATCGTGTGTTATGTTTTGAAGTCAAGCGAGTTATGGAACAAAAATTGGTAAAGGTAATCACAAGTTACATTCATAAATATGGTGAAAATTAGATCAAATGTAGCTGAGAATTTCTCCCAATGTACTTGAAATTACATAAGGATATACCTACCAAATTGAAGATCTACGAGTCTATTTTTCAATAGATTAAACCATTCATTGATACAATATTGGAGTATAGAGATATTCGTATTTTTGCGAGACTGCGCAGATTGGTAGGTGACAAGTAGGTGCATCACCTACTTGCCAAAAGTAGAAGCCTCAATTAAAAGCTCTTGAAGTGACTAGAGAGGGGCGGCCAAGAGGGAAATTTTCAGGACTTATTAACTCATTTCTCAAACCAACAAAATCAGATTGAACCCCTGCATTTCCTACCCAAAAATCCACACAAACCCTAGGTAATTTTGGTAGATACCATGTGATTCTAGTGGCGAAAATCCCGGACTACTTGCTAGTTTCTCTTTCTCCTTCTTGTAGCTGCGCTGGGGAACAAATTTTGGATGAATAAGGACTAGTTTTTGTGGGTTCTACTCATTCCAAATTAAATTTATGCTTCTCCTTCCATTATTTATGCTTATACGAGTTGTAACTCGACCGTAAAAACTAGACCTATCGAGTTCCGAAAGAGTGGTATGTTGTTCGTTGTTGCATCACAGTTGGCTGATTGTGAATTTTTTTTTTAAGTTGAGTTCATCGCTGGTTTATAGACAAGAGTATTAATTATGTATTATTGGTTGTTGCTCAATTTGAAAGAAAAGACAAGTCTAAACATGTTTTAGTAAACTAAAAATTAGCTTTGAGTTGCTGAACTTGTGGACTGTTTTGTGGGTTGTCTCTTTTGCTACTTTTTTATGGATTTTGTGAGGAGAAAAGGTGTGGAGAAAAACCACATAATGGCAGGGTGGTTGACTGGTCGTTCGTTGTTATATTTTCGGGTTGTTTGAAACTACTAAGGTTGTCATTTTGTGTATGAACTGATTGGGGTGCATGGTCTATTTTGTGGTATTTTGTGATGGATATAAGGTTGGAAAATGATGTATACATGTTTTTATTGTTGTGTTCTTGTTATAGGGGAGATGCTTCCCGTTTTGTTATAAAATAAGCTTGTCGTTCGTTGTGCGATAGTTGTACCTTCCGTAACTTGATGATAATATTATTGTCATTGTTGTAGATTAAGGTGCAACAAGACGAGTTCAACATGGTTATTGGACAGATTGTGATAAGGTATGTTAAGGCTAAACCTTTCCTTCATTTTGGCATGATCTCATAACTACATGTATTTGATAACGAGACATAAAGAGAAGTTTGTATTCCTGAATTTATTCACTTTATCCTAGTCTTATAAATTACTACATTCTCCCTTATTGAGACTTTCTACTCAGTTAAGTATTATTTTCTTTCAGTCAATAGAGTAGAGGGTCTATATATACATACAATATTATAGTATTTTCACTACCACCAAGCTATAATTGGTGGATAGGCCCTTATTGGGAAACCTATAAGCAGATGGTAAGTTATATACCGAGCCTCCTGTGGCCGAGCGCCTATGAGCGAGCCTAGAATGGTCGAGATACAAAGCCTAGTATGACCGAGCGCTTATGAGCGAGCCTACTACGACAAAGCTGTTACACGTACCGAGCCTTATAGGGCCGGACATCTATTTTACTTACTATATTGAGAGAGTTGAGTTAGTATCAGCAGGTAAGCATATCTTTGACTCCTAGTTACTTTCAGTTATTATATTATCAGTTCAGTTTCAGCTTTCAATTATTCTGTTGCCTTACATATTCGATAAATTATTTCGTACTAATGTCCCTTTTGCCGGGGACGCTGCATTTCATATGCAGGTCCTGGATAGACCTTCCCAGTAGACAGAGTCAAACAACAACTTGGTTGGTAAGCCCTACTTCCTCGGAGTTACCAGGTATAGACCTTGGAGTCCATTTTATATATACAGGTTTAATGGGTAGGTCGACGCCATGTCCCGACAATGATACAATTCAGTTACCTCTAGAAGCTTGTAGACGAGTCCTGTGTATTTTGTATATCAGTATTGTTGCCTTTCCAGCCCTGTATATATGTTCAGTTTAGTATTGCTGGTTGGAGACATTCATGGCGGTTTTATCGGCCTGCACAACTATGTATATGAGCTCTTGGGTATGTTTACCCCTCAAATGAGAGAGATATTATTTTCAGATGATTCAAAAAATGGTCCCTCCGACCTAGATTGGTATTGTCAGCTTGTAGATAGGCCTCATCGGCCTAAGTTGAGGGATACCCCTCCAGAGTATACAATTATAGAGTGGTAAGTTCGGGCTGAGTATGACATCGGGTGCCACGTATCCCAGATTTGGGGTGTGACAAGTATATATTTCGTAATGATTGAGTATAGAATCTTATTTGGCACATTATTGTGGCAAACCTGATGAATCTATATGGTAATCAGTACGAAGAAAAAAGCTAACATATCCAAGTGTATTGATTTGCAAGAAAGTTGCTCAAATCAAATCAACGTGAATGATGGTATCACTCAACATTAACTTAACATTATAATGAGGCATATTTCATTGTTTTTTGTGACTTCTATTTTTCCGTACCAGAAAGACAATCTATCTCATTATGCTATTATTTTGAGAGAAAATAATATTAGAGGAGTCAAAAGAATTGAAGAGAGACAACTTGAGTGTGTATGAGGCAAAAGCAGTTCCTTTGCTGGATAAAGCTCATCACAAAATGGAAGATGAATTCGTTCAAAAACACTTTATAAGAGTAGTACTTTCTTTTTTGTAAGTGACTTATTATACTTCCAAAAAAAAAAAAAGGAAAAGCATTTAAGTGTAAATTTTGTAAAAGATGTGAAAAATCTATTTGAAAGCTTGAAAGAGAATTTTTGTTGTGTCCTAACAATAAAAGGCTTTGATTTAACTTTTCACCTTTTTCTTTTCCTTTCTTTTACCTTAATTTTTCTTTAATTTTATCTTGCATCAGCATGATGTTGCACATGACATAAATCAATAAACTCTTGAAATTGTTCTACAGCATAACTGAAATTTTACAGCTAATACAGTATCACGACCCCAAATTCCCTCCGTAGGATGTCGTGACGGCGCCTAGTCTCTAAGACTAGGTAAACCTAACAATATGCAGAATAGTTGAAATAACAACTTAGAATCTCAAAACTTCAGCAACTACATAAATAAAATCTGTAAATCAATATGTACAACTCCCCAAACCTAGTGAAATATATGTCACAAGCTCTAAGTAACAGTGATGAACAATCCTATAGATCACTGTCTATAATAGTATAATGAAATAAGGAAAAATAAAATAGAAGGGGACTCCGAGGCCTGCGGATGCGGGTAGGTATACCTTGAAGTCTCCAAAGCAACCTCAACTCACTAATGCCGAGACTAATAGAAAGTACCTAGATATGCACAAAAAGATATGCAGAAGCGTAGCATGAGTACACCACAACGGTACCCAGTAAGCACCAAGCCTAACCTCAGTAGAGTAGTGACGAGGTCAGGTCAAGGCCCTATTTGAGATAATAAGAAATAAGACGAAAGATATAACGATATAATAATAATGACAATGGAAATGAAACAATTAGGAATTTACCAAAAGTTAACAACACATAATCAAGGCAGTTAATACAGCATGGAAGGAAACAAGAATTAACATGTTAAGAAAACAAACAACAAAGATAAATACATCAAATAGAGAAAGATCAACAAGGACCTCTACCAATGTACCGTCTCGTAGTCCCATATCATAAAACTAACTCACAATCTTTCCTTATATCACCGGAAGCCTTTACATTTAGTTTTAAAAATTATTTTTTTGAAATAATGTCCCACATTTTATCCTACCTTATCATACCACATGGCTTCTAGTAGTTCTCCTACTAGCCAAGCGTATCAAGCCCACCTTATCTCACAGCATGCATTTTGACACCTAGACCTTATACCACCGCATGCGTATCAATATCACAACGCATTACAATTCCCACCTCAAGTGCCCAATATCACAACTTACCAGAAAATCCAAACAATAACAGCGCTTCACAATAAGGAGCCCATGACTCAACCACAGTGTATACAATATCTCAACAATAACAACCTAAGAGTAACTCAATGAAATGATATTTCACAACTTACACATTGCCTCAATAGGAACCACGACCTTTGCAACTCAACACCAAATCCAACAATAAGATATTTCAAGAATAACAATTTCAAATAAAGAATTCAACATTTAAATAATGAATAGAGAATAAAGGAAGCAAGTACTTCAATGAAACATGTAGGACAATTCGCAAATAATAGATAAGACAAGTATACATGTGAAATTAAACTAAATATGATTAGTATAACATGTTAAAGTAACTCAATTAAAGCATGAAAGAAAACTACATAGAAACAAACCGGGAATTTCAACATTTAGCTCGTGTACACACTCGTCACCTTGCGAACACGACTTTCACATATCACAATTATCATAACAATACCACATCCTAAGGGGTAATTCCCCCACACAAGATTAGAGAAGTCACTTACCTCAAGCCACGCTAAATCAATCAACTCGAAGGCTTTTTCCTCGATTTTCAACTCCGAATGGCTTGAATCTAGCCAAAATAATTCATACTATAAATATAACTATAGAAAACTAATGCTATCAATGAAATTACGATCTTTGCAATGAATTGAAAAATCGACCCAAAAAGTCACCCGGGGCCCATGTCTCGGAACCCGACCAAAATTACAAGAATCGAACACCCATCCAATATCGAGTCCAACCATACAAGAATTATTCAAATCCGATCTCATTTCTCCTTTCAAAACTCAAAAATTTAGCATAAGGAGTTTCTACCAATTTTTTCCAATTTCCAACTCCAAAGCACCAATTAGATGATGAAATTATCAATAGATTCATGTGAATTAATAAAAAATGAGTTAGAATTACTTACCCAAAAGTTCTCTCTGAAAATACCTTGAAATTTTCGCCTCAAACCGAGCTCTCAAGTTCCAAAATGAATTATGAATCAAACCCTCGTCCCCCTTTTTTGCACAGTTAAATCGCTTCTGCGGTCTTTGTATCGCTTCTGCGACTCTGCACCTGCAGAAAAATATCACATGTGTGGACTTCATTTAAGTCCAAGGAATCCTCTTGTGCGTAATAAAGCTCGCATCTGCACTTGTGCACCTGCGGTACAAGAGTCCCACCTGTGACCACTGTCGCTCCTGCGTCCTTCTCCATTGCAGAAGCGAAATCGCTTCTGCGGAACATTTTCCACTCCTGTGACCCCAGCTGGGCAAGGCCAGCTCCGCACCTGTGATCTCCAACTCGATTTTGCGAGTCCACACCTGTGGCCAGGCCCTTCGCAGGTGCGATGACACTAGAAGCTGGAAACGTTGAGCAACTCTACAAGTCCAAATTTCTATCCGAATTCAAATCGAATCACACCGGGGCCCCCGGAACCTCGTTTGAATATACCAACTAGCCCCAAAACACATAAAGGACCTACTCGAGGCCCAAAATCACATCAACCAACACAAATTCTATGAATCGCAACCCGAACTCAAGCCTAAGCAATTATGAACTTCCAAATTCCGAAACCGATGTCGATTCATATCAAATCAACTCCAATTGACTTCAAATTTTGCACACAAGCCATAAATGACATTAAGGACAATTTCTAACTTTCTGAATTGGGATCCTACCCCGATACCAATAAAGTCCACTTCCGTTCAAACTTTCTAAAATCTTCGAACTTTTCAACTTCCGTCAATTCACGCCGAAACGACCTACGGACCTCCAAATCAACATTCGGACACGCTCCTAAGACCAAAATCGCCCTACGGAGCTATTGGAACCGTCAAAATTCCATTTCAGAGTCATATTCACACAATTGAAAATACGGTCAACTCCTACAATTGAAATCTTCAACTTAGGGACTGTGTCCCATTTCACTCTGAAACTCATCTGAAACCAAAAACAACCACCCCGACAAGCTACATAACCACAATATAGCATAGTGGAAGCATAATTTAGGGATCGGGGCTAAAATAGTCAAAATGACCGGCTGGATTATTACATCCTCCCCCTATTAAAACAAATGTTCATCCTCGAACGAGTATAGAGACATACCTAAAGTGGTGAAAAGATGAGGATAACGGCTACGCATATCATGCTCCGTCTCCCAAGTCACCTCCTCGACTGGCTGACCCCTCCACTGAACCTTCACTGAAGCAATGCTTTTCGACCTCAACTTTCGAACCTGCCTGTCCAAAATGGCCACCTGCTCCTCAGCATAAGATAAATCCTTGTCTAACTGGACTGAGCTGAAATCCAACACATGAGATGGATCGCCTTGAGACTTCCGGAGGATAGAAACATGGAATACTTGATGAGCTCCAGCTAGACTGGGTGGTAGTGCAAGTCTGTAAGACACTTCTCCAACCCTCTCAAGAATCTCAAAAGGTTCGATATACCTAAGTATCAACTTGAACTTCTTCCCGAACGTCATAACACCCTTCATGGGAGAAACCCGGAGGAAGACCCGTTCCCCAACCATGAATGCAACATCGCGAACCTTCCGATCCGCATAACTCTTCTGTCAAGATTGGATTGTATGGAGTCGATCTTGAATCAATTCAATCTTTTTCAAAGCATCATGAACCAAGTCTGTACCCAATTTCCTAGCCTCACTCGGCTCGAACCAACCACCGGAGACCAGTACCGCCTACCAAACAAAGCCTCATACATGGCCTTCTGAATGCTCGACTGGTAACTATTGTTGTAGGAAAACTCCACAAGTTGTAAGAACTGATCCCAAGAAACCCCGAACTCCATCACACACGCGTGAAACATATCCTCCAATATCTTAATAGTGCGCTCGGACTGTCTGTTTATCTGGGGGTGAAATTCTCTACTGAACTCCACCTGCTTTCCTAACTCATGTTGAACGACCCTCCAGAATTGTGATGTAAACTCCGTACCCCTATCAGAGATGATAGATATCGTCACACCATGAATCTTGACAATCTCCCAAATATAAACCTGAGCCAGCTGCTTTGAAGAATAAGTAGTCACCACTGGAATGAAATGAGCTGACTTGGTCAATATATCCACAATCACCCATACTGAACCAAACTTACTCTGAGTCTGTGAGAGACTAACAACAAAATCCATAGTGATCTTCTTGTCACTCCCCAACCTCGGGGAGCGCAACCGGCGCTCAACCGAGTGGGTCCGGTCAAGCAAGCCTGCTAGACACTTTCTACCCAACTCGCTTATGATAAGAGAAGGCATGTTTTATTAGATAAACGGTAGAAGGACCATATATATAGACATTACTATATCATTTCATTTTGCTACTTCCTTGCTAAGTTTCAAAATACATACGTTTTGTGATTTAGTGGAACAAAAATCCAAAATACAACATATTTCGTTTGACCTTCCTAGCACCCATATACAACCCACATAGCGTCTACAGAGCCTCTAAAGATACAAAAGAGTGTAAAGAAGGTGCCGACAACAAGGCCCCGACTATACCTAAAAAAGTACAACAATATAAACAAAAGATATATTACATGACCCCGGAATGAAATGGGGCTCACTGAGTCCGCTGAGAAGAGGATGCAACACCTATCTGTGATCAACACTATCTTCTATGGAACCACCTGCATCCATTTAAAGATGCAGCGCCCTCGGCAAAAGGCACGTTAGTACTGTCGAATAGTACTAGTATGAAAACTAAACACCATTTCAATAAAATGAATACTAACACAAGGGAAAGAGTCAAGAAGCAATATGAGCTGTAAGTAACACTAAAACGTCAAGTTAAAGATCACATAGATTTTCAAGTCAATTGCCATGTTATTAGGTTGGATGATTTTTAATGCCAATATACCACAGTCCACAATACCATCGTATTCTTACACAGAGTCCGATCTTGGTCCGATTGGCTAAGCCATCTCATTTGAGACATCAACCATATTCATTATTTCATTCACAATACTACTGTGTTATTACACGTAGTCCGATATCGGCCCGATAGGCTAAGCCATCCCATTTGAGACATCAACCATATTCATAATTTCACTCACAATACCACCGTGTTATTACACGGAGTCCGATCTCTGCCCGATCGGCTAAGTCATCTCATTCGATACATCAACCATTTCAATTGATCATCTTACTTTGTATTTCTTTCCCATCTTTTTAGCACATTGGCACAAATGGCTTTCATTATAAAGTCGTTCTTGGCACTTGGACTTATTTCATAATTCAAGTTCTTTTCCACATTCCAACATTGTTATTATCATCAATAACACGATTTTTCAGTCAAGACTCTTGATTTCACATGTGAGCAATTTAGAATTCAAGGCATATAGAGGCTTTTCATACAATTTGGCATAACAATCTTTAATCGAATTTGACTTGAAGTCTAGGCATTTTAGTACATATTCTAAGTCTTGAACATTTCCTCAGATGACGAGATAACATGATGAAAGCATGGGAATACATATTATACATATATTTGCAAAGCGACGAAGGATCAGTGAAGAAAAATGCCGAGGGATTATAGTATGAAGAGGAATTAGGGCTGGGTAAGAGGGGAATCCCCTTATCAGCTAAAGCGGGTCGAATTGGACCCTTCTCAACCTGGATCCGACGCTCATCTATTTGGGCCTGACTAAGGGCCTCTTCAAATGTTTTTGGGGCCGTGGCTTTTTAAGTCCTCCCTAAGCCCAGAAATGAAGAGATGCACTATAAGCCTTTATGAAATATCGTCTGTTCGTTAGCAATAGACTTGAAATTGCCCTGCAATTCCAACACGGTATTGACCTGCCGGAGCTTCGCTAACCTCCCCTCCGCTGACTCGAGCCCTTTCTGCTTGAAACGAATCCTCACCTTATCAGCAAAATGCGACCAATCAACTAATTGTTTGTTTCTAAACAACCATTTGAACCACTCTACTGCTTCATCGTCAAGATAGAATGACACCACATTTAACTACTCGTCGAGCTCAATTCGATAGAAATCGAAATATTTCTTCGCCTGGAATATCCACAGCTCCGGATTGGCACCATAAAACTGACCAAATTCTGGTCTGTGACAGAGTGTAGTGTTTGCTGGTCCATGGTCCTGATGAATGCTCTCCATTGCTGGGTCACATCAGTGAAACTCCGACGGAGCTTTGGTCTCTACAACCTCCTTTATCAGCTCACGCATCTCTGCCATTTACTTAGAAAATGAGTCTTTCACGTCTTGAATTGAACCCCGAATCGAATCATCGATGAAGGCCTTGAGTACTTTTTGGTCTTCCATGAAAGACCTCTGGATTAAAGCACCAATGGAGTAATTAGTACAACCAATCAAAGTAACAGACTATATTACTTCAACCAACCTTTTAGAGGAGAATTTCACAGGACGAGAATGGCTCATTTTGATTTTAGTAAAAATCACAATGAAATCCGAACGAGTATTGTTTTTAGTAAAATTTGTAATATTAAATTTTAGAAGTGAATAATAATTATATTAAAATTTAACCAAAAAATTCATAGTGACACAATATTATTGCTTATGTTAGTAAGACCATGTTAAGAATGAGCTAAGTTATTTAACTCATAAGGTGCCTAATGACAATTCCATCCGCATTTTATATATGTTTTAATTTTTTGAATTTTGTGTCATACATTAACCCTAATATGATAATTGACTAGAACCTTAGTAATACATAATATGATATACATAAACATAAGGTAGGTAATAGTTGATAAGGATGAATGAATCAGTGACTTATTTATTCTTTGTCACTGTTAGGTATAACCATGTATTCTTTTTCGCCAACAACTTATTTATCGTCCTCGAATTTTAGACCCCAATTATCACGCAGGTCTCTTGAACTTCTTGGGTAAAGCTAAATGATCATAGATATGATTTTGGCAATAATATGGCACTCCATAGTCCAATATTTGTGGTAAAAAATTTGGAAGTCCTATTGTGTCGATTCTAATTTTTCTCCGTAGGATGTCGTGATGACACCTAGTCTTAGGGACTAGGTAAGCGTAGCACTTACTGAATTAATGGAAAACTCAACCAAAAACTATTAAACATGAACAAAAAATTTCTATACAAATCTTACAATCCCAAAATCGACAGTACATGTCATAAGCTCTACTGAGTTTACTAGAAAGTTTTCTAAGTACAAATGTTTCGGGATAGAAATAAACAGTACAAGTCCAATATCAGAAGGTGACTTCGAGGCCTACAAAGGCGATAACAAGTATACCTTGAGTCTCCACAATAAAGTCCGAACAACTAACTAATGATCAATCAATTCCGAAATACTTGGATCTGCACAAAAATGTGCAGAAAGCATAACATGAGTGCACCACAGCGGTACCCAATAAGTCAAGACTAATCTCGGTGGAGTAGTAATGAGGGTCAGTCAAGACACCTACTGGACTGAGCAACGTGAACAAGTGTAAATGTAGAACTAACAAGGGACAATATCAATATAAATCTAGGCATGTTGACAACAATAAAACAATGCTTGTAATAAAAAACTAAAGCAACAATTAGCAACGAGGCACAACAGGTAACACCTACTGTAGAGTAAGCTGAACATAGTCTATGTCCGGTGAGACCAAATAAAGAAAAATAAGTAACAAGTCAATAAGAACCACCGTTGTCACACCATATTTATTCAAGGATTTCCACGATGTACTAAATCTCATAATCACAAATCACAGGTCCCAATTCATAAACCCTAATCACTTGGAATCTCGTGCCCACATTACAATTCATAAGCGCACGGACGACTCACGTGCCAAGAGAGTGACAATACCTAATATCCGCTTGGACCAGTCACATGCCAACAATAATAATAACTCATAACTACACGGACAACTCATGTGCCAACAGAATAACTCTCACACCGAAGGAAAGTACACGGGAGTACATGCAAATGATCAATAACATCAGGATTCATTTTCTTAAACTGATATGAGTGATTTGTTTACGTGTATGCTTGTGAAAGTGTTCTACCACAACTCAAGCCAACAAGAAAGAGTATAGACAATGAATGGCACATAAGAAATGATCACCCTAAAGTGTATACGGTATAACACACACAAGGTAGGCAAACCACTACACAAATATCAATAATAACAATGACCCCAGGCCATCACAAGTCATCACAAATCATTCTCCGACATAGTCCACTTTGTCTTGCCACGTGCGCAATAACAAAGTAAATGCCTGCCTTGTCTCACCGCACGCGCACAATAATATTATCACCTTGTCTCGCCGCATGCGCAAACCCACATATATAGCCGTCTTGTCACACCGCATGTGTAAATATCAGTAATGACAACAGCACGGACAAATCACATGCGAACACCCTGAAAATCCTCATAACAATACCACGTGTGCCAAAACATAACAACACAATAAAATGACTTTCACAACATGTGCCCATATGCCGCAACATTTCCTCAAAATAGTTTCAATACCACAACTACACATAGCCCTCGGCTCAACAACACCGAGTACAACAACAACAACAACAACCATAACACGAGAATACGATAAGTAAATCAATACAAGAACTACAGAACACAAAGAAATGGAAGAACAAGTTCACAAAGAAAGACACAACATGGAATACTAGTCTCAACAAAAATAGCTCAACAATGGAGAGATAATGTGTAACAATGATTCCACAAAAGTACAATTCGACGATAAGAGAGATAGCATGAATCAATGACTCCAAATAAGAAAACATCAACAATGAACGGAATAATAAACTTCAATTAAGGCTAAACAATTACGGAAGACGAAATAGTAATTTCAATTAAGGTTAAGAAATTACGGAAGAGATACTAATAACTTCGATTAAAGTTAAGCAATTACAGACGAGATAATGATAACTTCAATTAGGGTTAAGCAATTACGAAAGAGATAATAATAACTTCAATTAGGTTTAAGCAATTAAGGAAGATATAATACGACAATAAAAGAGGCAACAACTTCAGTTAAGGCACATAAGAGTTTAATTGACAATAAGAGTAAAACATGAATCAATTAATTTCAAATAAGACACGTAAGGGTAGATTTAGTAAATGGCGGATTTAACATGACAAAACAACTTCATATCTAATGAACATAAGAACCTAAGAGCCCTAAACGGTCAAATTTCCACATTTAAGCCCGAATGCATGCTCATCACCTCGCGTACACGGCCTTCACATGACACAGTTATCACAAATGACTCAAATCCTAAGGGGTAGTTCCCCAACACAAAGTTAGGCAAGATACTTACCTAAAAGAAGCTCGATCAATACTCAAATTAGTTTTTTTCTTTACAAATTTGTTGACCCAAGTCACTGCATAGTTTTGAAGATTGACTAATGTCTGATCAGTTGAACCAGGTCCATCAGAGCACACATACTTGACCTGACACGTTGGCACATGAACTGTATATGCATAGGAGATGAATACGATTATGAAGCATCAATGAACAAAGAGAGTGTCTCCTAATGCAAAAAGGTTGCAAATTTATAAGAGAACAGAAGTTGAATTCAGCAAGGACAGTAACGAAGGAAGGAAGTTGAGTTTAATATGAACTCTTTCTCCCAGGAAGAGTTGTACCAGAACTGGACGACAAACTCAACAACTGACTCTATAAATAATTGAAGTATTCTTGCTTGAATCACTAACGCACAAAAGAAGAAATTTATCAAGAATTGAAAGCAAAATTCCCAGAGATTTTGCAAGCAGAATTACTGTGCGATACAAAGGCTACAGACCAGCTAGAAGAACCAGTTCCATCTGTTTGTCATTGAGTCTAGTTGGTTGTAGTAGGCGATTTAATATTGTATCTTTTCAGCTTTCATAGAAGCAATTGTAATAGGTACACATTGTTCAAGTTAAAGTTAACTTGAAGCTTGTAGAAATTAGCTAGAGGCTAGTTACTATGAAGGGATTGGAGTTAGTCCTAGGATTACGAAAGAGTTTATTTTGTAAGTCCGTTTGGCTCAGAATTTTAGTGAAGAGTTTGAGCAAATCCTACTGTGTGGTTTTGACGTCTAAAACATCAATTGGTATTAGAGCAGGTTATCCTTGAAAGGCTAACACTTTGGAGAAGATCAAGATGAGTGCACCACCTGGAAACTGGGAGGGTCAATCAACTGCAAGGCCACCACTCTTCAATGGCCAGTATTACTCTTGGTGGAAAAACAGGATGAAGGACCACCTGATTGGAGAAGACTATGAACTCTGGGACATAGTCACTGATGGTCCTCTAGCTACCATGATGAAGACTGCTGAAGGTATAGATATACCAAAGACTAGAGCTGATTGCACTGCTGAGGATCTGAAGAAATGGGAGAAGAATGCAAAGGCCAAAAAGTGGCTAGTGTGTGGAATAGGTCCAGACGAGTACAACAGAATCCAAAGTTGCACCACTGCCAAAGAGATCTGGGATACATTGCAAGTAGCCCATGAAGGAACACCTCAGGTAAAAAGNCAGAAGGCAGACAATGAAGATGGATGGTCCAAAGAAGGAGAGAAGTCTAGCACTAAGAATAATTGATGGAGCAGATCTAGGAGATGGCCATGATTACCAAAGATTCAGAAACTTTCTTATGAGGAAGAAGGGCATCTCTAGAGGAGGAAACTAAAACAAAGAAAAAGCTCCAGAAAGGCCAACCAACGAGGGATGCTACAAATGTGGTAAGACTGACCATCTCATCAAAAACTGTCCTCAGTGGGAAGTAGAATGGAAAAAGGAGAGATATGAAAGAAGGAACAGGAATAAGGAACAGGTCCAACCCAAGAAAATCACAACAAAGGCTATGGTTGCTGCTTGGGGGGAAAGTTCAGATGAGGAATCAAAATATGGGGAGACTGAAGATCAGGCGCTCATGGAAATTGGAGAATCTGACGAGGAATCACATGAAGAACCAGAGGTAAGTATCTCCCATCTTAAAAAAAAAGTAAAATTCCTATCTAAGGAAAAACTCTCTGAGTTGCTACTTGATTTCGTAGATGATTCTGGGGAAACAACCAAAGAGAAGGATCAACTATCTAAAGAATGTGCAATGCTAAAAGAAAAGTGCATGAACCTGGAAATTAGAGTCAGTGAATCTGAAAAGAAAACACTGTCTTGTTGAACCAGGTTCATCCACTTGAGACTGAGATTCTAGAACTGAAATCTGAGAACTTAAAACTGAGATTAGGATCCAGTAAAAAGGTTGTTGATCACTCTCATGTCATGTTAGAGGAAAATTTGGGAAAGCTAAAAGCTAAAATGTATGCCAAGGATGAACAGATAAGATCACTTAAAGAAGAGCTTGGCAAAGTCAAACATGAACTAGATAGAACTTGTAAATGGAATAAATCTTCTGATGCCTTGAAATGGCTTCAAGAGAATCATAGTAGCAATCGTAGTGGGATTGGATTTGGAAGTCAATTGTCCAAGTGGGATCCCAAAAGCAAGTATCTCACTCTCCCTGAGAATAAAATCTGCACCCATTGTGGTAAGACTGGCCACTACAAATATGAGTGTACTGCAAAAGAGCAGGCCAGTCGAAAAAATGAGAGGTTTGTCAAAAATAAAAACAGGCTACCAAATTGGGCCAGAAAAAAATTTGATTCATCCATTCTCTCATAGAGAAGGACCCAAACTAGTTTGGGTTCTTAAAACTAACCCCTGACTATTTTTGTAGGTTCAAGTGAGATGAGGCATCCAAATTTGGTATTTGGATAGTGGCTGCTCAAAGCACATGACAGGGAACATGGAACAGTTCCTTTCACTTGAAAGTCTCAAAGGAGGAAATGTCTCCTTTGGAAACGGAAAGAAAGGTGAAATTATTGGGGTTGGTAAGGTAGGTAAGGATGACACACGATCCATTGAACATGTGTATCTGATAGATGGCTTGAAATATAGCCTAATCGGTGTATCACAACTGTATGACAGAGGTAACCTGGTTGCCTTTACTTTCACAAAATGTTTTATGATTAACCTGCTTACTGACAAGATTGTTTTGCAAGGAAAAAGAATGAACAACATCTATGTTATAGACTTGTCCACACTGTCTGAAAATGAACTCACTTGCCTAAGTGTGTTGGACAGTGATCCCCTCCTGTGGCACAAAAGACTTGGTCATGCGAGTCTGACTCAGCTTAACAAACTAGTCTCTAAGGACTTAGTGGTAGGACTTCCTAACATTAAATTCAAATAGGATAAAGTTTGCGAGGCTTGTGCAAGGGGGAAGCAGGTAAGGTCTTCTTTCAAAAATAAGAAAATAGTCAATACCATCAGGACGTTGGAACTGGTTCATATGGATCTGTGTGGTCCTATGAGAACTCTGAGCAGAGATGGTAAGAGATATGTGATGGTGCTAGTTGATGATTATTCAATTTTCACTTGGACCTTATTCCTGGCATCTAAGGATGAAGCATTTGATATGTTCACCTCATTTGTCAAGAAAACTCAAAATCAATTAGGACATCAACTAGCATCAATAAGATCTAACCATGGTACTGAATTTGAGAATGCTAAGTTTTGCTGAGTTATGTGATGACCATGGTGTCAATCATAACTTTTCTGCTCCTAGAACCCCACAGCAAAATGGGGTTGTTGAAAGGAAAAACAGAACTCTTGAAAACATGGCAAGAAGCATGCTTCTATCTAGCAAACTACCTCACAGCTTATGGGCTGAAGCAATAAACACTGCTTGTTACATAATCAATAGATCCATGACCAGACCTCTGGTAGAGAAAACTCCCTATGAATTACTTAAAGGGAGAAAGCCCAACATATCCCACTTTAGGGCTTTTGGATGCAAGTGTTTTGTGCATAATAATGGCAAATATTCCCTAGGAAAATTTGACCCCAGAAGTGATGAGGGAGTGTTCTTGGGATATTGATCACATAGCAAAGCTTATAAAGTATACAATAAAAGAACTATGTGTGTAGAAGAAAGTGTGCATGTTGTCTTTGATGAAACTAACACTCTTGCTGAGAGACAGGAATCAGAAGATGAGGAGCTTGGACTAGTGAGAAGCAGTGAAAATATTGAATCAAACATGGAAGATGGAACAGGTGATGGACTAGGTTCAACTACCCCAAGCAACATGACAGGGGGAATTCAACATATGCAACCTGGCCTTGATCCTGCTCCACATCAATAAGACACCATGGACTTAATGAACAGATGGTACTCAAACCACACAGATATCAGAGTTCTCACCCTCTTGAGAACATCATAACAGATTTGACATCCGGAATCAAAACAAGATCATCCTTGAAAAATCTGTGTGCGTTTGATGCCTTTCTATCCATGATCGAACCAAAGAACATTGGGGAAGCCCTACAAGATGCTGATTGGGTAAATGCCATGCAAGAAGAGCTGAATCAGTTTGAAAGGAGTCAAGTATGGCACTTGGTACCCAGGCCACTAGACAGATCAGTGATTGGCACCAAGTGGGTCTTCAGGAACAAGCTCGATGAGGATGGAACTGTTACAAGAAATAAGGCAAGAGTAGTGGTTCACGGATATAGTCAAGAAGAGGGAATTGACTATGATGAGACCTTTGCCCCTGTGGCAAGACTGGAGGCAATCAGACTTCTTATAGCATTTGCTGCACACATGGAATTCACTCTTCATCAGATGGATGTTAAGAGTGCCTTTCTCAATGGCTATCTAAAGGAAGATGTATTTGTCAAGAAGCCTCCAGGTTTTGAAAGAAAGAAGTCACCTGACCACGTATACAAACTCGACAAGGCTCTGTATGGTCTCAAACAAGCACCAAAAGCATGGTACGAATGATTATCAAAATTCCTGCTAGAACATGGGTACAAACGAGGCAAAATCGACAGTACCTTGTTCTTAAAGGAAAAGGGTAAGGATCTTCTGGTTGTGCAAATATACGTGGATGATATTATATTTGGGGCGACTTCTGAAAAATTGAGCAAGGAATTTGCTATACTTATGGGGAGTGAGTTTGAGATGAGTATGATGAGTGAGCTAAACTTCTTCTCAGGATTGCAAATCAAGCAAAACTCAAATGGAACAATGATTCATCAACAAAAGTATGTGAAATAATTGCTCAATAATTTAAAATGGAAGACTCAAAGGAAATAGACACCCTCATAGCCACAACTACAAAATTAGATGTGGATGAACCTGGTTTATCCGTTGATCATAAGCTATACAAAGGGATGATTGGGTCTCTATTATATCTCACTACCGGTAGATCTGATATTGTGTTCAGTGTAGGACATTGTGCTAGGTTTCAGGAAAATCCAAAGGAGTCCCACCTCACTGCAGTGAAGAGAATTTTGAGATATTTGAAAAGCACCACTGATTTGTGCCTTTGGTATCCTAAAGGTAGTAATTTCGACCTTGTAGGATATGCTGATGTTGATTATGTAGGTTTACAGGTTGACAGGAAAAGTACTTCAGGTATGGCTCACTTTCTGGGCTCATGCCTTGTGTCTTGGTCTACCAAGAAACAAAATTCAGTAGTCTTGTCTACTGCTGAGGCTGAATATGTGGCTGCAGCCTCTTGCTGTGCTCAGTTTCTATGGATCAAGCAACAACTCATGGACTTTGCTATAGATGTGGGATGCATTCCTATTTTCTGTGATAACACTAGTGCCATTAGTATGACGAAGAACCCGGTTCATCATAAGAGAACTAAGCACATTGATGTTAGACATCATTTCCTGAGGGATAACTATGAAAAAGGAATGATCTCAATTGAATTTTGTGCTACTGATCAACAAATTGCAGATATCTTTACTAAAGCACTAAGTAGGGAGCATTTTGAGAGAAACATGCTTGAATTAGGGATGCCTAAAATCACCTGATTGAAAAAAAATGAATTTTTTTTTGGCTAGAAACACTAACATAGATAATCAACCAGTCTGATCATTGCTCAGCATCATGACTTTACTGTCATACTCTCTTTCCATGTATTAATATGATTCTCTGGTTGCTAATGATGTTTCTCTATCTTTGTAATTGAGGAAAATTAAGGACTTTAACACGATGAACCTGGTTCATCTCTGCTGGTTCATCTAACTGACAAGGTACGTGCTCATCTCTATACAATTATTGAATTAATTACAGTCACACATGAGCAGGATTCTATCTATATTTGGTTCATTTCAAATTCTTTGTATTAATATCTAAATGAACCCGTTCCAAGAAGTCCCATCAGTACTCAATTAGCCTAGAGGTAGGGAACTCTTAACTGTCTAATCAATGACACTCCTACAACTATTAGACTCCCACTTGAATAAAAATTCTTACTGTTGTAAAATTAATAGCCTCATCTTATAAAAGGCCAGCATTATCTCCCTTCGTAATAACCTACTAAGTCGAACCAAGATCATTGTTCTTTTAATCAAAATTAACCACTTTTCTTTTTTTTCCTAACAACACTTGTAATCATGTCTTCACCACCACCTGCTTCTTCTTCTTCATCATCAAATCGTAATTATGATGGAGGTCTTTATGAATCAGATTCAAATTCTCCATCTGTATACAGTTCTCAATCTTCAGAAAGAACCTCAACCCCTGAAAACCCTCCTGTTCCAGAACCCATGTCTAATCCTAACCCATCCCCTCGTGGTCGTCGTGTAAAGGTTCTTGCCCGAAAATCAGTGGCTTCTAGGTCCCGTGCAAGATTCTTGGAGGCAATTCTGCAGGCTGAAAAGGATAATAATTCTGAATCATCAAGTGAATCTTTTAAATCAGCCAACGAGGAGGAAGCACCTGGTTCATCAAATTCTGAACAAGGTAATCTTGATGCTATTTCTGAATCTATTAATGCTGAGAACATGTTTGTTCTGGTTGGGTCGGTAGTTGATGTTGAAGTGCCGAGTAGGCGAAGAAAATTGGGAAAAGGTAAATTTCTTGAGAGAGAGGGATTTGGGGAGGATGGTACCACATTGGCTATCTATGGTCCACTTCCTGAGAAGGTTGGAGAAGATGTCACAAAGTTAGGGGGAAGTGTAGCCGAGGAAGCATCGACAGGTTTAGCAAGCTTGAATAAAGGAGCAGATGAACCTATTTCATCTGGGGACGAGACGTTGGCTAACAGGCTAAGGAAACTGGGGGAGTCCTATAACCCCAAGAAAAGGAGGACTCGGAAGTCCAAGAAGGCTACTAACCCAGTTCCTTCTAAGAAGAGGAAAGCTTCTGTAGTTGCTGATGCTCCTGTTCCTAAGGTGCGTGCTACACGTAGTGCTGTGAGAGAGGAAGATGAACTGTTTGAGAAGGCTCTGCTTGAGAGCAAGAAAAAGAGAGCTGCAAAGGGAAAGGCTAAAGTAGGAGAGCCTGTGGAGACTGTTGAGGTTGAAGAGGATACGATGGACCTGGTCCATCATGAGGAGCAAACTGCTCCTGTTGTGGTTGAGGCACCAAAATCAAAAAGGGCTAAGGCTTCTTCAAAGAAGTCAGCTACAGTGTCTACCACACCTACAAGAACTGTTAAAAGGACCAGGTCCAAGGCAAGAAAAGTGAAAGTCGTTGAGAAAGATGATGATAAAGAGTGGAGTGGAGAAGATGAGGGGGAAGTTGGTGAGGTGACTGACAGAATCACCTTGTTTGGCAAAAGAACAATTCTGGAAGGAAAGTTGTTGAAGGATCTCGAGGAACCTAGGATGCGATACCTGCTGGACACACTAGATGTTCAGGGGTGGAAGAACATGGTCCTTCACATGGAAGGAAGGTTGGCTAGAGATGAACTAGTGGAGTTATTGGGTAATGCAGTGGTCAAGGAAGGCAGGGTCACTACCACAGTCAAATAAATTCAAGTATCCTTTGATGCTAAAGAGCTAGGAGAAATTATGCACATTCCTGTTGAGGGCTACGAGCATTACACTAGGCAAAGATGGCCTAGTTTGGATGGGATGGCCTCAGCAATCAATATTACCAGATTCTTCAGTGACAATGAAAGGAAAATTAAACCCCGGCCAGTCTACAAAAGTGAAAGTGAAATGAAGCCAGAGCACAAGTTGCTCTTCGAGTTTGTCATCAAGTTCTTGCTGCCAAGACAAGAACAAAGGCACATAGACAACTATATGGATCTGACCTTGATGGAGTGTTTATATAGGGGAAAGTAGATCAACTGGCCAGCCTTCATCATCCAACTCTTGGAAAGAGTTGTGAATGGAACAAAAGCACATGCAATCCCATATGACTTTATTCTGACAGCTGTGCTTGCTCATTTTGATGTTCCTGTGAAAAAGGCTGAGATGGCTACTGCCAAGGACTATTTTGGGAAGGATACTTTGCTGACTTGCAATTATAATGTCAATGTTCCTGCAGATGAACCTGGTTCATCTAAGAAGCAGTATGTCAACAGAAAAGTCAGAACTCTGGTGCAGGAAAGCGAGATCAAGGATATGGAGATCCTTCGTTTGAAATCTCGTTTGATTGAGGTTGAAGCTGAGCGGGATGCACTCAGGGCTGAATTAGCAAAAGAGAAGGAAAAAAACGAGGGTGTTCTTAACCAGATGCTTTCTCTTCTACAAACCAATACCACAACCTCCTCTGCACCTTTCCATCCTTAGGCTGTCCAGAGCTACCAAAAACCCTCTTTGACTAGTTGTTCTGTTTCTGTTGTTTTTATTCTGTCTTGCTCATGGTTATGGCTGTTTTTGTTTTTTTGTATGGTGTTTGATGTTCGTTCCTAATCAATGAATTTTTGCTGTTTTGTTATTGACTTGTCTCAATTTCTTAGATAGCTTATATTTATTGGTTTCTTATGATGATTAATCATGTTTGCACCTGCAGTTGCCTCAATGGCCATGAGTAATTGTTAACAACACTGATAAGTTTATCATTTTTCAAACTTTTCGATGATTCCAAAAGGGGGAAGACATGTGCTTTTATGTTTCAAGTGATATTTATAACCTAATAATGAACCTGGTTTTTTTATGATAAATTCTTAAAAAACATACAAAGTGTTTGAAGTGT
The DNA here is from genome assembly GCA_005239505.1 of Nicotiana paniculata. Taxonomy (NCBI): domain Eukaryota; kingdom Viridiplantae; phylum Streptophyta; class Magnoliopsida; order Solanales; family Solanaceae; genus Nicotiana; species Nicotiana paniculata. Next base: position 33,467 of record ML328646.1, read on the forward strand.
ATACAGGGAGAAGCACAGAGTTTGTCATCATCAAAAATGGGGAATTTGTTGACCCAAGTCACTGCATAGTTTTGAAGATTGACTAATGTCTGATCAGTTGAACCAGGTCCATCAGAGCACACATACTTGACCTGACACGTTGGCACATGAACTGTATATGCATAGGAGATGAATACGATTATGAAGTATCAATGAACAAAGAGAGTGTCTCCTAATGCAAAAAGGTTGCAAATTGATAAGAGAACAGAAGTTGAATTCAGCAAGGACATTAACGAAGGAAGGAAGTTGAGTTTAATATGAACTCTTTCTCCCAGGAAGAGTTGTACCAGAACTGAACGACAAACTCAAAAACTGGCTCTATAAATAATTGAAGTATTCTTGCTTGAATCACTAACGCACAAAAGAAGAAATTTATCAAGAATTGAAAGCAAAATTCCCAGATATTTTGCAAGCAGAATTACTGTGCGATACAAAGGCTACAGACCAGCTAGAAGAACCAGTTCCATCTGTTTTTCATTGAGTCTAGTTGGTTGTAGTAGGCGATTTAATATTGTATCTTTTCAGCTTTCATAGAAGCAATTGTAATAGGTACCCATTGTTCAAGTTAGAGTTAACTTGAAGCTTGTAGAAATTAGCTAGAGGCTAGTTACTACGAAGGGATTGGAGTTAGTCCTAGGATTACGAAAAAGTTTATTTTGTAAGTCCGTTTGGCTCAGAATTTTAGTGAAGAGTTTGAGCAAATCCTACTGAGCAGTAGATCGTGGGTTTTTCACCTTTTGAGCCGGGTGTTTTCCACGAAAAAATCTCTGTGTTGTTACTTTACTGCTTTTATTATTCCGTAACAGTAGAAGTTGGAACACCAAGAAAAACCAGGTTCTTCTAGAGACACAACACTCAAAACATTGTATACCACACCAAATTAACCTATCTTCTTGTGTGGTATTGACGTCTAAAACATCAAAATTGACCTCCACTCGACTCAATCTAGCAAAATATGACTTAAATACATCAAAAAATACAAGAGAAAACAATTTTAATTAACAAAACTATGATCTTTATACAATTTCTAAAAAGTCAACCCCGGGCTTGCCCAGTCAAAACCCGAGTCGAGGGGTAGATTTCAACTACCCATAGCCCTACGAGTTCAACTACGTGATTTGTTTTTAAGTCGCAGTCCAATTTGACTCTCCAATCAAGAAATTTCATATTTTAGAAGTTTAGACAAAATTCCCAATTTTTACTTTGATTCTCACTATTTTGATGTTAAAACTCAAATATAATCATGAAATATATATAGAAATTGAACAAAGGTACTTACCCAAAGATTGTAGATGAAATTTCTCTCTCAAGATTGCCCACTCTCGGACCTAGGGTTCAAAAATATCAAAAAATGAAGCAAAACTCCGAATTACACAACTGAAAACAAGTTGCAGATGTCGCATTTGCGATCATTGTGAACCCTTGCAAAAACGAAGAAGCCTTCGCAATTGCGAACAATAACATGGATGGAAAATTTCACAATTGCGATAAAATGTTTGCAAATGCAAACTGGAACAGGGCAGAAGTTGCAAATGCCATCAAATGTTCGCATTTGCGACCCGGGGGATACTACACCAGAAACCAGCAGTCTTTCTGACACGAAAATGGGCTTTACTCTCTCATACGATGTCTGAATTCGAAAATTATTTTTTCTATGGCTCCATAATTACAATAATATCTAATTCTTCAATAAAACTGAATTTGGAGCTCATTCACTTAATGTGGTACCATTAATGCTTGAAGAAATGATTGTGAAACATCAAAAACAAGTGCAACACAACCTAAGCCTATCCGAAACTCACCCAAGCCCTTCGGCACCTCGTACGAATATACAATAAGTCTCAAAATATAATACAAACCTGCTCGGGGCCTTAAATCACAGAAACAACGTCGAAACTACGAATCACACCTCGAATCCAACTTATGAATTTCCAAATCTTCCAACTTCCAAACTGGTGCCGAAGCATATCAAACCAATCTGGAATGACCTCAAATTTTGCATGCAAGTCCCAAATGATATAACAGAGCTAATCCACTCTCGAAATTGCAATACATGCACAATATCAACAGATTCAACTCCCGGTCAAACCTCTCAACCTTTCAAAACTTTGACTTTCCAATTTTTTCCAAAATGCTTCAACTTATCCTATGAACCTCCAAATATAAATCTGGACGCACGCGTAAGTCCAAAATCACTGTACGAAGATATTGGAACCGTCAAAATGTCATTTCAAATTTATCTACACAAAAGTTAAATTTCGGTCAACTCTTACTGCTTAAGCTTCTAAAACAAGAATGTTTCTTCCAAATTGATCCCGAATCATCCGAAAACCAAACTCGACCACACATGCAATTCATAACATATAATAAGAATCTGTTCGATACCTTAAGCCACCGAACGGGACAATAATTCTCAAAATGAGTGATCGGGTTGTTACACCTATCCATTCTTCAGTTGTTGGGTATACTGGTATGTTTGATCGCGATGCAATTTTGTGTTTTCTAATGAAGGCCAATGATTTTATTCTCTCCCCTCCCTATGTTAAGTTCATTCAAAGCATGAAAGGTGTCTAGTGTTTTTTCCATCTCTAAGATTTCTTTCAGCAAGTATTGTATAACTAGTGCTTCATCTCTAAACTTGCTGTCAGGACCCAAAATCCACTATAGGTCGTGATGGATCCTAAAGCCGCCGTCAAGCAAGCCAACTGTGATTTATCCATTTAATTACTCATTTTATTACTTTAGAGATCATAATTTCCATTACTTAAATAACATAAAATGGAATTTAGCGGGTAAAATGATAATAATTACGTTATCTACAATAACAAACAACCAATAAACCCCCCAAAATACGGTGTCACAAGTGCATGAGCAATTTCTAAGGAGTACAATAATAATACAACGTCTGTCCCGAATGTAATAAGACAGAATAAAATAAATAGTATAATGGAGACTCGGTGGACTGCGAGGTAAAGCCTGGAATGCAGCTCACATAAAGTCTCCTGCACAGGTGCGCCTACGTGCCAAGGTGATCATCAAATGAACCTGTCAGATCCTGCACATTTAGTGCAGAAGTGCAGCATGAGTACGTAAATCAACGCGTACCCTGTAAGTATCTAGCCTAACCCGGAGAAGTAGTGACGAGGGATCGACAACGACACTTACTAAAGGTCCAATAAAGCAATATAATAAAACATAAACATATATGAGGCACACAGAAATGATGGGGTAATTCTGTAAGTTACAAATCTTACTATTCCTTCTTTCAAAGCATAAATTTCTAAATATTGTATTCTACCTTGAAGGATCAGAACATGCCAAGGGTCGACATCAAATAAATAAGGAATACCATATAAACTGCCGGGCATCAGTGGAAAGATTAGCTCGTAAATATTCGGACTACTAGCTATATAATGCACGATTCTGCCGAGGTCGTTCGGCCCGATCCAGAATAATGTGTACACTGCCGAGGGTCGAGCGGCACAAATCATAGATGCATCTATATACTGCCGATACATTCGGCCCGCTCCACAAGAAAAGGAAGGAAGTTACTGATTTGCGAGACACGTGATTACATACAACATATGGTTAAAATGAATATAATATTTACCATTTCTCAAATAACTCACCCACAACTTAAAGTGTTAAGGCTTGGCCTAGTGTACATATATTTATTTCTAAAACAACTTAAATTATAACTTAAATTAATTAAGCCAGTAGAATGAGTTCAAATAATTCAAATATTACATGATAATGTCCTAAGTCTACTCGGACATAAATATGCTTTAGCTACATAGGGACTCTAGTCACCTCATGCGTATGTAGCACCCACAACTAGTTGCACATAACAATAAATATCACCTGGGGTAAGTTTCCCCCTCACAAGGTTAGACATGAGACTTACCTCGTTCCGAAGTTCCAAAATCGATTCCAACGTCCCTCTTACTCTTCAATTCAAGCCAACCAATTTGAAACTAGTTAAACAATGTGCAACTCAATCAAAATATATTCCAATGCTTATAATTAATCAATTCATAACAATCCCCAACTCCACTCTAAAAGTCGATAAGGCAACCTTCGTCTCCACGTGCCCGAATTTCGAAAATTTTCGAAGATAAACTTTAATCATAACACCACGAACTCAAATATATGATTTATTCCCAATTCCATGTCAAATTTCGTGGAAAAAATCCAAAAATACCAAATTCTAGGTTTTCTTCAAAATCCCAACATTTCTACTAATTTTCATTTTCAAATCCATATATAAACCATGTATTTAACTCACAATGTGCGAGAATCACTTACCTTGTCATAGATGATGGAAGCCTCCCCTTTAAGCTCTCCAGCGTCCGAACCAAGAGAGAAATGAGAAAAAATCCCGATTTAAAACAATCTACCTAGGACAGTCCTTCATCGCGATCGCGAAGGCTAAAACAACAGCCTACAAAATTTTCTCTACACGATTGCGACCTCCCCGTCGCGTTCGTGAAGCCTTAGACCCCTGTCCCTTAGCGTTCGCAGTCCACGAGCAGCTGCGAAGGCCAATCCTGTTCCAGAACCAGCTCCCCCTTTCCTTCTACACGTTCGTGATCGCCCTTTCGCCTTCGCGTAGGTTCCTCAGGCCCTTTTCCGCGTTCGCGACCTCTTTGTCGTGTTTGCAATGAGTAATCTCCACCTTCCCTAAACATCCTTCTTCATAATCACGAAGCACGACACCAGCACCACCAACAAGCAGCATCAAACACATAAACTCCGTCCGAAACCACCCCGAATCACACCCGAGGCCTCGGGGACCTCATCCAATCACCCCAACCAGTACCAATGCATAACACGAACCTGCTCGAGGTCTCAAATCAATTTAAACAATTCTAAAACCATGAAACGCACCCCAATTCAAGCTTAGTGAACTTTATAACTTCAAACTTCTACATTCGACGTTGAAACCTATCAAATCAAGTTCGATTGATCTCAATTTTTGCACACAATTGTAATGACCTGGCCGGTCGTTTTGAGAGTTAGAGCCCCGAATTGAGAATTTCAAAGTTCATTAGGCTTGAATCTGTGCATAACCCGTGTTTTGATGTTGTTCGACGTGATTTGAAGGCTCGACTAATTTCGTATGGTGTTCTAGGATTGGTTGGTATGTTTGGTTGGGGTCTCGGGGGCCTCGGGCGTGTTTTGGATGCTCAACGGGTCATTTTTGGACTTAGGGAGTTGGCAGATTTTTCTGGTGTTCTGCAGCTGATTTCCTTCATCGCCAGTCATGTAAGAAGGCTCGCGATCGCATAGAGCATCTGGGAGACCAGCTAAATTAGTTCTTCACGTTTTCCAAGACTGGGATGCGATAGCGTAGGTTCGTCAGGTTATGCATCGCGAACGCGTGGGCTAGGCTGCGTTCGCGAAGAAGAAGTGAGGCAGCACTGGAGTTAAGTGTTGCTCTTCGCGATCGCGTGAGGTCAATTGCGATCATGTAAGTGTGAGAGTTAGAACATCGTGTTCGCGTGGTGTTTTACGCGTTCACATAGAGTAAATTTATGAGGAAGCAAATTTGTTCTTCGCGATCGCGAGGGTGTTTCCGCGATCACGATTAAGAAATCACTGGACATAATTTAAAGTTCAGAACTAAGGGTTTTAGTTCATATTCACAAAATTTGATTGAGATCTCGATAAAAGGTGAAATTTGGAGAGATTTTCGGAGGAAGTTTTTGGGTAATGATTCCTAACTCCTTTATGATTAATCACCACTAATATATGCTTGATTTTATCATTAATTTCATAATTGGGGTGGAAAATCGAGGAAAAATTGAGAAAAGTTCTTAGGCCGAATTTTGGGATCTTGATCGAGATTTTGGTATCGGATTTGAGTGAATTTGGTATGGTTAGACTCGGGAGTGAATGGGTGTTCATAATTTGTGACTTTTACCCGATTCCGAGACGTGGGCCCGGGGAGGCTTTTTGGGTGTTTTTCTTTTTTCTTGCCCTCGCTTTGATATCGTTAGCTAGATTAGTCACTTGTAGCTATATTTACATTATGTAATTGATTTGATTATATTTGGGCCACTCGGAGTTGGATACTCGTGGCAAGAGCGTGATTTCAGATTGATTTGAGCTTGGTTCGAGGTAAGTGGCTTGCCTAACCTTGTGTGAGGGAACTCCCATTAGGATTTTGGTACTGTTTGTTATATGAGCGCCGTGTGCATGAGGTGACGAGTACGTACACGGGATATTTATTGTAAAACTCCGTTTTTCACTAAATCATAACCTGTTTTTCCTTGATTGAGCTACAGTAGCATATGGAACTACCTTGTTTAGATTAGAAAAGCATGCCTAGTGTCTTGACTGTCTATTTGAACTATGTACAACATGTTTAGTGAAATTTCCTGTTTCTTTGATTTGAAATCAGTCTAAACGATAGATTTTTTTGCTGTAACTGTTGTGTTTATTGGTTGAGCTGTATATTTACTTTGGGACTACGGAACGGTATTCCGGGAGATCCCTCTGTACTGCATATTTACTTTGGGACTACGGAACGGTATTACGGGAGATCCCCCAACACTGCATGTTTACTTTGGGACTATAGAATGGTATTACGGGAGATCCCCTTGCATATTTACGTTTGGGACTACGGGATGGTATCCCGGGAGATCTCCTGTTGCTATTACTGTGTTTTGAGCTGATGACTTTCATTGAATTCTATTATTGTAGATTTTCGTATTTGTTTTAATGTAATATTTCTTTCTATCTTATTTCATTATATTTACACTGGTAGGGCCCTGATCTGACCTCGTCATTACTCGACGGAGGTTAGACTTGGAATTTACTAGGTACCATTGTGGTGTACTCACGCCCTTCCTGCACATGTTTTTCGCGTGCAGATCCAGGTACCTCTCACCCGCCTCGGTATTAGTGCAACAATAGCCGCCACCAGAGACTTCAAGGTATATCTGCACGCGTCGGCAGATCCTCGGAGTCCCCCTCTATCTTTTACTTTGTTCCCTCCTGTACTTCTTAGACTCTTTGTATAATAGACTGTTAGATAGGTTTTCGTAGAGTTTGTGACTCGTGATTCCAGGTTTTTGGAAAGAATTGTGTATAAATTTGCGTACTGGTTTTACTTGTATATGTCGAGTGGCATTTACTATTATCTAGTCATTATTAAGGCTTAGTTGTTCCTTATTTTCTGTATTTCTGTTATTTCCAATGTTAATAGGCTTACCTATCAACTAGGTGCCATCACGATGTCTTTCGGAAGGGGAAATGGGTCGTGACAACAAGTTATGATTGACATTGTGGACCTACTCCCACTTCCGGAACTAGAATCCGACCCCGATATCAAAAGGTCCACTCCCGGTCAAACTTCCCATAAATCATCCAAATTTCTAACTTTCGCCAATTGACGCCGAAACGACCTACGGACTTCCAAAATCAATGTCCGAACACGCTCCTAAGACCAAAATCACCATAAGGAACTATTCCCAGGCTCGAAATCTCAAACGAACATCAATAACATCAAAATCCACTTCAACCCAAACTTAGGGAATTCTTAAACCTTCAAAATGCCAACCTTCCGTAATAAGCGTCGAAATACTCCCGGGCCACCCGATACCTGACCCTAACATACGCCTAGTTCGGAAATCATCATACAAACCTATTGGAACCTTCAAATCCCGATTCTGAGGTCGTTTACTCAAAAGTCAAACCTTGGTCAATTCATCCAACTTAAATCTTCCGAAATTAGAATTTTCTTTCCAAATCAATCCTGAACTTCATAAAGTTCAATTCCGACCACACGTACAAGTCATAATTTTGGAAATGAAGCTACTCAAGACCTCAAACTGCCAAACGACGCGCTAGAGCTCAAAATAATCAATCGGGTCGTTACACTTGCATTCTTGGAAAGTTGCTAAAACTGTTTTACTGCTTGTGGTATAATGAGGTTGTGCTTGTGGTTATTCATATAGCATGAAATTAAAGGGACATTGTTATCCTTATCTATTTTGAATAATTTAAAATGATGTATTTAAAGATTATACTTCATGTATTGTTTTAATCATTTAAATGATTATATTTTCAAAAGACTTCTGCATGCATCTATTAGGCATATAAATGGATATTCTAGTATAGGTTGGTTCACTCAGGTTGGGTAGTGTTCCGGGTACCGGTCACATTATTTTGGGTCATGACAACCCTCTCCAAAACTATGATAATTATAATTTTCAGTTGAAAATGGTGTGCCAAAACTAGTACAACCATGGCCATAGCTACTAGGTGTTGGTTCAATTTCTGGTGTTGTACTTTGTGATAACAACCTTGTAAAACTATCTGAATAACTACTTAATGGATCAGTATATGGCATATAAGTTTCGGCTGAAGGCTCATTAAGATTAAAAGATGGCATATTAGAAAGCAGAGATGACTAGTAAAAAATATTTATGGACTCAACAACCTCCAATAATTCAGTTTTAATAAACATATCAAGCACATCAAAATTCATCATATGCCTTAATTTATCGGATGCCCTCAAAAAATCTTGCAATGACTCAGTATTGTCAATAGGAATTTCTATAACGAACAATACCCCATGTGGTCTGATATGGCCACCTACCAGAGATAATAAGTGTTACCTCGTTAGGGTTGGTTTTCATTCTAATATGCAAGTTCCTAACTAGCCACTCATATTCAACACTGAAATGAAGTTTCACAATGGAAAGAGAACCACAATTATATCTAACTGTATCAGTTTCATAAATTATCTCACCGTCCCAATACAACACAACCCTTATACGCTGATCAGTTGACATTTTAAAACCTACAGAAAGTAGCAATTATAATCAATAAATAGTACCAATATTTGGAAAATAGATTACAAACTATGAAAATAATACTAGCCTTTTAACAAACTTTGGTATATTCAAATACACCATACACAATATGAAATAACATCAGTTATATATATAATCCAAATGCATATATTCTAGTTATTTTTTCCCAACAAAAGGCGCATTCAATAAGCAAACCTTCCATTTTTCAAAAAAAAAAAAAAGGCGCAATCTGATAATGAGTCTTCTGTAAAGCTCACTACAAAAAATTTGATTTTTAACGACCACTTCTTAATGAAGGGACATAAATTCGATTGTTATAAGTGTACTTATAGCAACCAAATATTTTTCTAGCCGTTGAATCTAACTTTTAGCCCAATATTAAAGAGGGACCCTTATAATATAACATAGCACGTCATAAAAGAAAAATTGACGCTAACGTTTCCCTCTTTTTTTCCCCTCCCTTCGCCAACACCCTCCCCCCCCCCCCCCCC